>JAPYZJ010001958.1:0-23641 GCA_030522765.1 Ophioninae sp. B BG-2022a
TTGGGTTGTAAATCCAAACAAATTCGATGTTTGGGTTGTAAATCCAAACAAATTCGATGTTTGGGTTGTAAATCCAAACAAATTCGATGTTTGGGTTGTGAATCCAAACAAATTTGATGATTGGCTTGTAAATCCAAACAAACCCGATGTTTGGGTTATCAATATGAAAAAATTTCAGATTTGAGTCGTAAATCCTCTCTAATATGAGGTTTGGGTTTTGAATTCGACCAAACATGAGGTTTGGGTTGTAAATTCAAACAAATTTGATGTTTGGGTTGTAAACCCAAACAAACTTCAGTTTTGGGTCTTAAATCCGAACCAATTTCGACTTGGCTTCTCAGACCAAGAAATCTTTAAGTTTGGGTTCTCGAGCCAACGAAATTTTGGGCTTGTTTACCTGTGTCTTTGAATTTCCGTGTATTTGAAAGGTTTCGGTACTCCGCCTCCCCAAATACCGAGATAATAGTCGGCTATCATCGAGTGGAAGTACATTGCCATATTCATGTTCTTGAAGTAGCGTTCCTTGGCGGTATCGCGGAATTGACGATGATACCAATTCAAAACGCTGACGCCATCGGCCTCTCGTTCGCTCAGATAATTCGGCAAGTCGTTTCGTATACGAGTCCACAATAGAGGCGGTATACGACGCACCGGTGGTAAATGATACTGATAAACGTCGTCCAACACCTTGTCGTCCAATGATATCAAATCTTCTAGCTCTGATTCCGAGAGACCCGATTTTGCTGCCGTTATGTAAGCGAGCGCGTGAAAAACTAATATTTTCCCGTGCTGCTTCTCGATCCTCTCGAAAAGCATCATTATGCTGTCCATCACTGTACTAGCCAAATGTGTATCGGCCGGTTTCGTGTAACTTCTCCATCGGCAAATCTCGGCGAACACGAGCTTCACGAATATCGGTAACGAACACTTCGATATCGCGTTCGCCACTAAACGCCATTGATAGTTGTTTAGATCTCTGCACGCCGTTTTCATCCACATTCTTCCAACAAAATCATCAATCAATTGGATTGTCGGAAAACAAATTTGACATTTTTTTCTGGAATTTTTTTTCGGATAAAAACTAATTGGGTTTCATTGAATTAAACCTGCTAGGTTCTTTGGGTTTTAATTAAATTATTAGTAAATTAAATTGAATTAAATTTAATTTCTATTAAATTGAATTGAATTAAATTTAATTTCTATTAAATTAAATTAAATTAAATTTAATTTCTATTAAATTAAATTAAATTAAATTTAATTTCTATTAAATTAAATTAAATTAAATTAAATTAAATTAAATTTAATTTCCAATAAATTTAATTTAATTGATTTAATGAAATAAAAACCCAAAAAAACTGACAGAAAAGAAGTTGATTTTTTTTCTCCAATTTGTGTTGTTGAGAACAAACGTTCAATATATTTTTTTTTAATTAGGCTGTTGAAATCAAAAGTTGAATATTTCTTCTAAAATTGAGCTCGAATTGCATTCCAATGATGCAAAATTCAATGCCATCCCAACAGAACCCTTCCCAATCATAATACATTGAATCCAGAACATTGTGCAAGTTTCGAATTCGCTTTAATTCTTTTTTTTTTTTTTTTTCGTTTACTTGATCACGTCCATGGCTAGCTCTTCTCCAAGGGCTGTAACTTCAATGAAACATTCTTCGGTGTCGATCATACGCCTGAGAAGATGGTAATCTCTCGATATAACGGGATTCGACTCTTCAGCGGCGCAGGACAAAATCATCTGAGCAAAGAATAAAAATTCAGTGTTTCGATATACAATTTTATAAATCGTCTTGGAGCTTGCATCGTTGAAACGCAACGAATCTTTTTTTTTTTAACTTTCTTCCCTATTTTCATTAGTATCGAAAATAATATTTTGCATATTTAGATCGCGTAAAAAAGATAAAGATCGTAAAAAGTGTCTCCACGAGATTTACAGTTTTTTTTTCAACCCTTTAAATTAATTTTAAAGACAACCCATAAAAGGATTTTTATGGATTGAATCATTAAAAGGATTGAAAAAAAAAAGGTTCAACGATCCAAATTTCAACGTCGCAGTTTGCAGCAACTTTCGAACTTTGCAATTTGTCGGAAGCCTCGTAGGTAGCCAAGACAATTTGTTGCCTTGCGTGCCGGTTAGCTGATCGACGCTATCCAAAAACAACAGAATCGGTTGTTCGGGGGTCGCCAGAGTTAAGAGGTATTTGAAATAAGCCGTGAGGGGCACCAGGTCATCAGGAATTTCTTCGAATGGTAGCATGAAATTGTATGAAATCTGAAAAGAATTTAATGTCGCGACGAATTAAACAAAATCCAGATAAGAACAAACTTTCAAGATTTTACAACAATAAAGTTTGCATCGTTTGAAAAAAACGAAAATGAATATTGTATACGGAGAGAATTTTTAAGTAATTTTTACTTAAAAATTATAATAATATTAAAAGCTAGTATGAATTTTAAATTAAATGATTAATTAAATTAATCAATTTATAAGTATCGATTTTTAATTAAATTATTAATTAAATTAAATTATAATAATATTAAAAGCTAGTATCAATTTTTGACTGTGTGCACATTTGTCAACGGTTTCAAATTTTTAATGTATTTTTTACGGAGATTTCACCGTAAAAAATACTTAAAAATTCTCTCCGTGTAGTTCGCAACGTTGGAGTCCAATAAAAATTATAAATTTCGACTTTCGTAATACATATCTTTTTTTTTACATAAATCGTAACGAAAACGATTCAATAATTATTTTCGTCTTAATCATAAATCTGGAATTCGAATGATAAAAGAAATTCCATGAAGTACTTCAAATGAAGCAACAGAAAGCCGAGAAAAGAAATTCCGTTTCAACGATGCAAACTTCAAGGTCGTGTCCTTCGAGACGGACGGTCACCACCTTTTTTATTGTAAAATCAAATTTTCCAATAAAAAACTGCAACAAGTGTGTAATCACCTGCTGACAAATTGATATGAGAGTTGGCGTGAGGGCGCTACTGTCCGGCGTCGTTCCCAGGTATCTGATAATGCTTATCGGTTTTTTTCCGATCAGCCAAGTACTGCTGCTCAAACCGGCACTTTTCGCGAGCAACGAGGTCTTCCCGCAGCCTCCCTCGCCGTAAAGGACCAACGGCTTTTCGTTCTCGTCGAGCATGTGACTTTTGATCTTTTCCAACGAATCTTCGCGTCCGTAAAACACCTTCGATAAAAATACAATTCGCTTCCATTAAAATTGTATCATTCTTAAAAACACGTGGAAGATCGACATAACCTTACAAATAATAAAAAAAATCCTTTTTATCATTGACTTTTAATTTTTCGATGAGAAATCGAGATTCACCTTGCATAAATTACAAATGATAAATTTTATTTTTCAGAAATCGATGTTTCAAAATTTCGACTCTCCCTTTCGTACTAGCATGTCACGTGGTACACCTTCTACGTGGCCTTGATTTTTCCAATTTCAATTTTTCAATTCCCCCAATCTAATTTTCCAGCACGAAAATACTTACCCTCACAGAATTGTTGCAAGCGTGCAAATGTTGCAATAATTCGGTTATCATTTGTCCCTGCGCTGAACTGTCCTCTTTTCTCATAGCGCGATCCACCAGTTTCACCATGTTCCGGTAAAAATGAGTTATAAAGTGTTGAAGATATTCGCTGTGAGTTTCGGGATCCAGACCTTCTCTTCCTATCCATTCGACTGTATATCTGCATTTTTTAATTCAATCACGCTGAACAATTATATTGCATCATCGATGGCACCCAAGGAAAATTATGCTTTTTCACATTTTTAAATTAATTTCTTTTTTTTTTTAATCCATGTAAATCCATGTAAATCCTTGTAAATCCGGCGTTATAAAAATCGAACTAACATTTATCATGTTTCTTATATATCTGCAACTCAAATCGACAAAATATAATTTCGGATAATTACGAAATTAATTTTTTTCAACAGTTTCGTTGCAATTCCATCTATACAAAGTTCAACCCCATTTTAATTAACAAAAATGACTTTATTGTACTTTCACGATGATAATGTCATAATAATAATAATAATAATAATATTTTTTAATGGTTATTTATAATTAATTACATACATTAGTATCAATAATACTAATAATTACAATTATTATTATTAAATTGAAATAAAATTATATTTATTAGGTTATATATAATAATAATTAAATAAAAATATCAATAATAATAATATTGAAAATAAAAATTCTACGCGTCCCTACCTCTGCAAATTTGCACTCTCGATTTTTTCGGGCATTCTTACATCCCTCAGATCCGCCAACAGCCTCGAAGCTTCGTTGTCCAAACTTCTATTGACAATGTCGATGAAGAGACCGGCTTTTCGTAAGTTTTGCAAGTTTATGTTGTTTATATATCGTACGTAGGCGAGAACGTGATTCTTCGTGTTTTTAACGTTTAATAAACCGTTGATGACTTCCCGTTCGGTGACTGCGGCAAGATGCAAATAAATCTTTGTTAACAAATAGTTAATTGGGTGCGATAGCTTTGTTTTTTCAATTCTTGGATGAAAAGAGGCTCATTTTTGGGTTGTTTGATAGCATCGTCAATTGATTCGAATTTGTGCGGAGATATCGTTTTTTTTTGTTTGTTCAAATGGATTATTATGGCTGTCGATAGTTTTTAGGTAAATTTTAGGGATCGAACCAGACATGAAGTAATTGTGCATAGTGTCCTTGTCGAATTTGCCATTGTTGTACAACGATTGGGCACCCTTCCGAAATAGCTTTTGCATCTTCAACATCGTGTCCCACCAGATAGCCTGATCTTCCTGCTGGAGTTTCGGTATCCTCTGCAAAATCAATCGAAAAAATATTTCCGTTACGAAGAATGGTGTGCCAGCAATTGGTATTTCATTAAAGTTTTTTCAGCATCCAACCATTTAGCTTCAGTCAAATTTCTTGCTTCTCAAAGAAAATGAAAATTGGATTTCGAGAGTGTTCACTGGACTTTACTTTATCAGCTGTAACGTAAAAGAGACTTCTACGATCGTACTTTGTTGTTGAAATTTTTGAGGATCGATGAAATTGGCTGCAAAACGCTCGTCGGTGGGACGGCGTTGCTGTCCTTTTTATACCAAGTATCCAGTACTTCGACGTCCATACCCTGACTGTCGAGTTCGTTCCGGAGCATCTCGAGCTCCGAACTCAACACGTAAGTCGGAATTGGTCGGTACCCGTATTTCTGACCGAGAAAAACCTTAGGAGAACAAAAGCATTTTTTCGAGTATCCTTCAAGGACGTATAGATGAGGTTGAATTGTGCAAGGTTGAAACGCAACGAAAGTGAATGTTTTTCGAGTTTTGTTAAAATACAATTTTCGAGTTGAATTAAAACTTTGAGTTTTGTTAAAATAAAATATTTGTTTGAATTGAATTTAGTTTAATTTTTAGTGTCAATAGAATTTAGTTTCATTTTTAGTTTAATTTAAATTTAGTTTGATTTTTAGTTTAATTTAAATTTTGTTTGATTTTTAGTTTAATTTGAATTTTGTTTAATTTAAATCTAGATTAATTAAAATTTAGTTTAATTAAAATCTAGTTTAATATAAATTTAGTTCAATTTAATTTATTCTGGAAATCAATTTCCAGTCTTTATCTCGAAACTTTTCATATTTTATTTATGATCGAAAATCGTTTTATTATTCACCACAAAATTTGGGCCCATCGATAAACGCTGACAATTTTCGATCTCCCGCATGCACAATTCCGTCGTCATGTGATCATCCGTAGCCTCGTCTCTCACTCCCCATCGCATGTCCACGACCTACGAAATCCACGTTTTTAAGGTCGATCAAAAAATAAAGATTTTTTTGCCATTCTTCGGATAACCGTAATTTTGGAGGATTGTTTTTTGAGTTGCGTACCTGAAACTCCAGACCGTGCTTTTCCCTGCAGTAATCCTTCAGTTTCGGATAACACTGCGCCATCAGGGTGTTCCTCTCCATCGTTGTGTCTGCGCACAGATAGCCGCACGTTAAATCCTCGTTTTTGGAAGAAGCTTATTCTTTTTTTTTTTTGCTCTTACCGGTAAAAGTTGAACTCGTGAATATTCGAACGATTTTTGAGCTAACTGGAGGCAAGGACTTCAGTGAGCCCGAAAATATGGAATCTATAACTTTTTCGTCCATTGCGAAATCAATATTATTTCTTCTGGAAATATTGATCGATAAAACAATTGGTACGAACGATTATTTATTCTAGATCGATTATTCAATTTTTTTTAGATTAAATATTAGTAATAATAATAATAATTTAGATTTTTTGAAAAATCGAAACCCGATTGTTTTTCGTTTACGTTTCGCTTTCGATGTTCTCTCCAAGTCACATCTTGCTTGGAACGTGAAACTTAACTAAAAAAAAAGCTTGATCGAGCGCTTTTGCAAGATCGTGCAACAACGCCGCAACGTATTTCGTTGCCTAGGAGGCTTGTTTACTCTTGACCTTCGCGTTACGAATCATTGATCTGGTACTTTGGGTGAAAAACGCATTCCGGAGTTTACAGCGCGATAGAAATATCTTCACACGCCCAATCGTAAATTCTTTCGCGTTCTAACGTTTAGGCTGACACGCCATGTATTTCCAACAGCCGTGAACGATTTTGAGCGTGTAATCAGAGTGGATGAATGACCTTGAAGTTTCCATTATAGGAAATCAATGAGAATCGATTCCTTCGATTACTCGGTTTAATTTGTTTTTTATTTTTTTTTCAAATCATTTCAAATGCAAAAAGCCTCGAATTGTTATTACGTATTCTCGTCAGTAGTTTTTCCTCAATAATTCGGAAAGGAAGCTTTGGGTAATAATAAAGTGAAGAAACGAGACCAAAAATGAAAAACGATTTGCTCGACTTGTTTTTTTTTTCATTATTACTCAAAACAATATTTTCCAAATTTGTTATCAATGGATAATAACTTCCTGAATAAGAATCCAATAAAATCTTTGAGTCTCGTTCGTAGCTCGAAGCAACACAAAAAAAAATGTATAAGGAACATGAATATCATTCTCCTTGCGTCCCAATGATGAAGCCTCCGATTTAACGAAAAAAAAATCCCAAAAAATGAAGAATAGAGGATAAATCTGCAAATCAATGAAGCCAACGTACAATTTTTAGTGTCTAATTGAAACGATCTATTTTCAGGTTCAATCGGAGTAGCGCTGAGGGCCACTGAAAGTTGCCGTGGGAGATCTCGAGACAGAGATAATTGTTGGATAAAGAAGTAAAAAGGAAAAACCAAAAAAATGGCACCACCGGATCCACTGACTCAGATGAACACGTACAGATCGTACGTGACGATGCTGGCCGATCCTGGCTCGAAGGACGAGCTCAAGCTCAAAGCGGCACAAGAGCTATCGGAAAATTTTGAGGCAAGATAATTTTTTTTTTGTGCATTCAATAATACATAATTTCTCTGTTTTTTTTTCTATACTCGGTTTTCCAATTTCCAGAGTTTATCTTGTAGTTTTTTTGCTTTGTAATTAATGTGAATTTCATTTGTCATATTTCATACTTAATACGAGCTACGAGTATTGATATCGTATGTGCGATCATGGATTTTCAGGTGATTATGTGCTCGTCCCAGTATCCGGCTTTTCTCGATCATCTCATGAAAATATTCCTGAAGATTCTTCAGGAGGGGGAACCTCACTTCATAAGCGAATACAATATACAACAAGTGAGAAAGTTGATACTCGAGATGATCCATCGTCTGCCGACCAACGAATATCTCAGGCCTTACGTCAAACAAATCTTGAGCCTCATGCTCAAACTCTTGGAGACCGAGAACGAGGAAAACATACTCGTTTGCTTGAGAATCATAATTGAACTTCACAAACAGTACAGGCCCACTTTTAACCCTGAGGTGAGTTTCAAGATTGATGCAAAAAAATGGAAATACTCTATCCTCTAAGAAACTCACGAATTAAGGACATGTCGAAGGCGTACCACGTGACACACGAGTGCGAAAGAGATAGTCGAAATTTTTTAATCGCAATTTCTCAAGGACGAAACATTTTTATCGAAAAATTCAAGCATCTATTTCTGTCTCTATGAATTCTATAAAGACTGATGCTCGTTTTTTCGCCGTAAACTTAATCGACGCCGAGAAAACGGATTTCGAAAATTTGTGAGGTTATGTCGACGCTCGTCATGCCCTTAACTAACTCTTTCCGAATCGGTATACTTTTAACTCGAATTAGCGAACGAAAATATTCAATCGTTGCAAATACGTTGGTTAATTATCAATCTTTTTTTTACAGATTCAGGATTTTTTTTATTAGCGAATTAGCGAACGAAAATATTCAATCGTTGCAAATACGTTGGTTGATTATCAATCTTTGTTTTTTTTTTACAGATTCAGCATTTTTTGCAATTTGTCAAATCGATATACAGCGAATTGCCGAAAAACTTGCCGAAGATATTCGAGCCTCGTCCTGCCCTGCGTGTCAAAGAGCTTTCGGAGATCAACATTGACGCGTTGCTGAAAGAGACTTTTACGATAACGGCGATACAGAGCGAGAAGAAGGCTGCCGATGGAACGGTCGTCACCGTGAGTGCAAATTTATGCAACGATCGTTGTATTATTCAAGTTACGATTACAACACTCATTTTCAATGCGAACACGATCGCATTGGGAAACTCGTAGTTTTTCAATTGAAATTGTTGTACGAACTTGTATTTCGTTCAACATCAGTATTTTATGACGTTATCAATCACGAAACATATGTTACGATCGGATGATTGATTCGCAATCACGAAGAGTGAAACGCTGACAAAATCAAAACTCATTTTCTTTTGTTTTCAGTACAATCTAATACCGAAAGCGGTGATGTCGTTAAAAGTGCTTCAAGAATTGCCGATAATCGTAGTGCTGATGTATCAGATATACAAGCAAAACGTGCATCAAGACGTATCGGATTTCATACCGTTGATAATGACGACGATAACGTTACAACCGAGTCCGCAGCATCGGGCCTCGCCCGCCTTCAACAAAGAGGTTTTCGTGGACTTTATGGGAGCGCAGATAAAGACTCTGAGTTTCCTGGCGTACATAATAAGAATTTATCAAGACGTCGTGTCGCAACACAGTACAATGATGGTCAAGGGTATGTTGGGCTTGTTGACACTGTGCCCGATGGAAGTGGCGCATTTGCGAAAAGAATTGCTGATAGCGGCTCGTCACATATTGGCGACTGATCTGCGTACAAAATTCGTTCCCCATATGGAGCGATTGTTCGACGAGGATGTTCTCCTGGGTCACGGTTGGACGACTCACGAATCGTTGCGACCATTGGCATATTCAACGCTCGCGGATCTCGTTCATCACGTCCGTCAGTTACTTCCTCTAGGTGATTTAGCCAGGGCGGTACATCTCTTCAGCAAGAACGTTCACGATCAGAGTCTACCGACTACGATACAAACGATGTCGTGCAAACTGTTGCTCAATCTAGTCGAGTGCATACGTCAAAGAAGCGACGCCGAGAACAGCAATCAAGGCCGTGAATTGTTAATGCGGATGCTCGAAGTATTCGTTCTCAAATTCAAAACGATAACGAAGCTCCAAATGCCAGTGTTACTCAACAAATCGAAAATAGCCGGTGGCTCTTCCACGGGTATCGGAAGCGTCGAGATAAAGACCGAGGACACCAAACCCCAAATAATCGATCCCAACGAAGACAAAGACGCGGGTAAATCGAAATTTGGTTTTCCACAATCTCAGGCGATAAACTACAACGTTGCTGATTACCGTAGCCTCGTAAAGACCCTCGTTTGCGGTGTGAAGACGATTACTTGGGGATGCGCGAATTGCAAGACCGGCGAAGTTGCACAGTCGAAACAATTCCAGCCAAAGGAAACTCTCGTGTTCATACGATTGGTGAAATGGGCGTTGCAAGCGTTGGATATTTATACGATCGGACCACCAGGCGTCGGCGCGATCGCCCAAGCTGGGCGTCCCGCGCAGCCACAGACTGTTCGTACGAAGGAGGAAAAGGAAGTTTTGGAACACTTCAGCGGTGTATTCTCGATGATGAATCCTCAAACGTTTCAAGAAATTTTTTCTACCACGATAGACTACATGGTCGAGAGGATATTCAAGAACTGCGCTCTTCAAATCGTCGGAAACTCGTTCCTCGCGAATCCGACGACTTCCCCGATATTCGCTACAGTTCTCGTCGAGTATCTGCTCGAACGAATGGACGACATGGGCTCGAACGTCGAGCGCAGTAATTTGTATCTTCGTCTGTTCAAGCTCGTTTTCGGCAGTGTATCGTTGTTTCCAGCGGAAAACGAGCACATGTTGCGTCCACATTTGCATCAGATCGTCAACAGATCGATGGAGTTGGCAATGTCCGCTAAGGAGCCGTACAATTATTTTCTACTGTTACGAGCGCTTTTCCGTTCAATTGGCGGTGGCTCGCACGATCTTCTCTATCAAGAATTCTTGCCGTTGCTCCCCAATCTATTGGAAGGTCTGAATCGTCTTCAATCGGGTCTCCACAAGCAACACATGAAGGATCTCTTCGTTGAACTCTGCTTGACCGTGCCGGTGCGCCTGAGCTCGTTGCTTCCCTATTTGCCGATGCTGATGGATCCTCTCGTTTCCGCCTTGAACGGAAGTCACACGCTGGTCAGTCAGGGCCTCAGAACCCTCGAGCTTTGCGTTGACAATTTGCAACCAGATTTCCTTTACGAGCACATCCAACCGGTTCGTGCCGATCTCATGCAGGCTCTGTGGCGAACCTTGAGAAATCCAACTGATCAAGTTGCCCACGTGGCATTCCGAGTTCTCGGCAAATTCGGCGGTGGCAATCGTAAAATGATGATCGAACCTCAGAAGCTCGAAAACAACGATCGCGACACGAATTCACCGGCGATTATAGCCCACATACAGGATTCCGGGAGACCGATCGACTTCCCGATCGAGAAAGTTATAGAGACAGCGTTTACGGCTCTGAAATCAAACACCACCGATACCTTCTACAGACGTCAATGTTGGGAAGTGATCAATTGTTATCTCGCCGCATCTCTGCGTCTCGACGACGATCGAGCTACCCTCTACAAATTGTTCACTCATCCGAGCTTCAAGGAGGCAAGGTTACCCCATCAGCAGGGACCCCACTACAAGTGTCCGGATCTCGTGGCTCGTAACGTTCAGCAAACGGCCCTGACGGGACTGTTCGTTGCGGCAGCGATCAAGGAATTACGACAGTCCGTACTGGGAACGATGGTATCGCTCGTGCGGCATTACACGATGGTGGCGATAGCTCAACAGGCCGGTCCTTTCGCGCGCAATGGTAGATCTCTTCATCGTTGTCAGGGATTGGATCCTCTCGTCCTCATAGACGCACTAGCGGTTATAATGGGACACGAAGAGAAGGAACTTTGCAAACCTGGAAATCTTGCGCTCGTTCTCATTCTCGAAACAGCTACGAACATATTGGGTAGTAAAGAACGTGCCTGTCAATTGCCACTGATGGAATATCTGGCTGAGAAAATGTGCTCGCTGTGCTACGAGCGGGCCTGGTACGCCAAACTGGGGGGTTGCACGGCCATCAAGTTTTTATTCGAGAGAATGGCTACCAAGTGGGTACTCAATCATCTCTTCGTATTTCTCAAAGCTCTGATGTTCGTCATGATGGATCTCACAGGCGAAGTCTCGAACGGGGCTATAGACATGGCAAAAGCGAATCTCGAGGAAATGCTGAGAGTATGCGTCAACTCGGGCGGACACGATTGCAACAAGGAGCTACTCGAGGCACAGAACAAGAGCCTGTACGAAGTCACCCACGAGCTTGTACGACAAGTCACCTCGCCCCATACTATGGTACGCGAACAGGCGATGTCCTCGCTCAGATTACTCGCCGAAATCCAATCGAAGAGCGTGACCGAAGTTATGGAACCGCACAAGGAAGTCTTGGCCGATATGATACCACCCAAGAAACATCTTCTTCGTCATCAACCAGCGAATGCACAAATCGGCCTCATGGATGGCAATACCTTCTGTACTACTCTCACCCCGCGTTTATTCACCATAGACCTCACTGTTGGTGAGCACAAAATATTCTTTCAAGAATTGCTCGCTCTCAGCGAAGCCGAAGATGCCACGTTGAACAAATTGCCATGCTACAAATCCGTCTCGAATCTTATACCTCTGAGAAAATCGGCGCTTCGAGCACTCGCCGCTTGTCACTACATCGTCGCGTGCCGAGAAAAGATCTTCGGGGTTTTGTACAAAGCCCTGGAAAAACCAAACGCCGAGTTGCAAGAGGCCGCTTTCGAGTGCATGCAAAAATTCATCGCTGGCTTTCAGATCGACATGGAGTCCGTACACGCGATCATGCGTCCTATGCTATTAACCCTGGGTGATCATAGAAACTTGAGCCTCAATTGCGTCAAGAGACTCTCCTATCTTACCCAATTGTTCCCGAGTACCTTCAGCATTACACTTTGCGAACAGTTGCTTCAGCATCTCAAGAAATTGCTGGAAAATCTGATACAAACGAACAAGGGTGTGGTGAGGACGGGCGAGAACGAGCAAAAGATCGCAACGATTATCGGGATATTTCATCAGATACCAGCGGCAACACCAAAATTCATCGATGTTCTATGTCGTCTAGTGCTGCAAACGGAAAAATCGTTGCTCGTCGAAGCGTCCAGTCCATTCAGAATACCGCTGATGAGATTTTTGTTGCGTTACCCAACGGAAACTCTCAATCTTATGTTGCACGATAACAACATAAAGGATCAACAGTGGAGCAGATATCTCGAGTTTCTTGTGAAGCACAAAGAGGGAAAACCGTTCAGGGACGTTTTGCACAACAGTACGACACGTCTGGTGACGATGTTGCTCGCCCACTCCCAGACGAACTCGAATTTAACTAGCACGGAGAAGAGCGAGTTACAGCATCAGGCTATAAGGATTATTTCGATTCTCATTAAGTTTGACGATCAGTGGCTTTCGAATCAGAGTCAATTGGTCGCTGCGGTCAAGCAGATATGGTGCAACGACGATTATCAGGCTCTCCACAAGCGCGTCGACAGCGTTGACTTTTGCCGATGGAAAGAACCAAAATTGATAGTGAAAATATTGCTTCACTACTTCGGTCATCACACCAACGACATCGATCTGCTCTTTCAACTTTTGCGAGCTACCTGCGATCGTTTCATTCCAGATTTTCAGTTCCTTCGTGATTTTCTCGAGAATACGGTCGCTCAGGAATACACAGTCGAGTGGAAGAGAAGCGCTTTCTTCCGTTTCGTCGAGCATTTCCCGACCAACAACATGTCGCAAGAATTGAAAGCGAAAGTTCTGCAACTTATCGTTATACCTTGTTTCGCGGTGAGCTTCGAGCGTGGCGAAGGAACGAAACTGGTGGGTGGTGCACCTATGCCGTACCAGGACAATCCCGAGAACGTCGTATCCGTTTTTATCAGCAAAATCATCGATCCTGACAATCCGTTTGGTTCGGCCGATTGCGTGAGAATATCGCTGTTGCAATTCTCCTGTTTGCTGGTCGAGCAAGCCTCGCAACATATACACGACGTGACGAACAAGCGTCAGGGTAACAAGCTCCGAAGATTGATGACGTTCGCTTGGCCGTGTTTGCTCGGCAAAAATTGTGTCGATCCGGCGACCCGTTATCACGGTCATCTCTTGCTGAGTCACATTATCGCCAAATTTGCGATACACAAGAGGATCGTGCTGCAGGTCTTTCACAGTTTGTTGAAAGCCCACGCGGTCGAGGCGCGAAACGTGGTGCGTCAAGCATTGGAGATACTGACACCGGCGATGCCGGTTAGAATGGAGGATGGGAATACGATGTTGACGCACTGGACGAAGAAGATAATCGTCGAGGAGGGCCACTCGATGCAACAATTGTTCCACATTCTTCAGCTAGTCGTTCGTCATTACAAAGTTTATTATCCGGTGCGTCATCATTTGGTGCAACATATGGTGAATTCCATACAGCGTTTGGGCTTCTCACCAACAGCGACCATAGAGCATCGTCGATTGGCGGTAGAACTCGCCGAAGTGATAATCAAGTGGGAGCTGCACAGGATAAAGGACGAGGCGGAAAATTCGGAAACTGGAGGAACGGGAACGATGACGGGTACGGTACGTCGTCAAATGCCGGAAGACTCGACGAGTAATAAACGACTCGCGACTCAAGGACCATCCGGGAACGCGACCGTCGCGCTTGTCGCACCTCGTATGGAGCCTGGAGCTACGAAACCCATTGAAAGAGCTCAAGCTGACGCAATATTGAATTTTTTGCTACGGTTAGCTTGCCAAGTCAACGATGCCACGACCACCCAAGGAAATCCCGGTGAACAATTGTCCAGACGTTGCGTGACGCTCCTCAAAATGGCTCTCAAGCCGGACGTTTGGCCTCAATCGTGCGACCTCAAACTCGCCTTTCTCGACAAAGTGTTCGCCAGCGTGGAGAACAATCAGCCGAATTACGGCAACATATGCACCGCACTCGAGCTTCTCACGTTCTTATTGGGTGTCATGAAACGTGAGCAAATATTGGCCAGTTTCAAACCCCTTCAGAGAGGCTTGGGTGCCTGCATCGCCAGTACTAACACGAAAGTTATAAGGCTCGTTCACGGCTTGCTGTCTCGCCTCATGACCATATTTCCAACCGAGCCCACTTCCTCGACCGTAGGTTCCAAGCACGAAGAATTGGACACTCTTTACGCCACCGTTGGTAAATTCGTAACCGATGGTTTGGCAGCTTACGAAAAAAACACCACTGCTACGCCGAGCAGCCTCTTTGGTACCCTGATGATGCTCAAAGCGGCTTGCACGAACAATCAGAGCTACATAGATCGTCACATAACGCCGTTTATGAGGGTACTTCACAGAATGGCGAAAGATCATCTTCACCCAACCCAAACCGAGGCTAATCCCGTCGGCAGTGAACTCCTAATACTCAGCCTCGATCTCGTCAAGAATCGCGTCGTCGTAATGGGCGTAGAGATGCGAAAATCCTTCATCGGTTCGATCCTCGTTGGTCTCATCGAAAAAACACAAGATCTCAAAGTAATGAAGGCTATCACGAAGATGCTGGAGGAATGGATGAAGAACAAAAATCCTATAGCCGTTAATCAGGCACCGTGTTTGCGGGAAAAGTCGATACTGCTGGTCAAAATGATGCAGTACGTGGAGAAAAGATTCCCGGACGATCTCGAGCTGAACGGTCAATTTTTGGAGCTCGTTAATTACGTGTACTGCGACGAGAGCCTGAAATCATCCGAGCTCACTTCCAAACTCGAGCCTGCCTTTTTGTCGGGTCTGCGTTGCATTCAGCCTCACATAAGATCGCGATTCTTCGACGTTTTCGATAAATCGATGCAACGAAGATTGTTCGATCGCCTTTTGTACATCGTTTGCAGCCAGAGTTGGGACGCGATGGGTCCGCATTACTGGATCAAGCAGTGTATCGAACTGCTGATCGTAACGGCTGATCCGACCACCAGGATATCATTGAGCAATCGCGACACGTTGTTGCCATCCGTGAGCGCGATAATAAGCGCTTCGGACAGCGAGGAACAGAAGAATTTCATAACCTACACAGCGGTGAAGGAGGAACCGCAGGAGATAAGTGAAAATAGTGGAAACGGTGTCGGTACGGTGAGCGTGAACGACGTCAAGGAAGAGCTGTTGGATCTCGATCTAGCCGGTGTCGAAGGTCCAGCGATACCGGACGTGGATAATCTCCGGATAATACAGCAAGCCAGCCTCGCTCAGTTGATGGCCAAGCAATCCGATTTCCTCGAGTATTCGCGAAAGATACGAACGGAACAGTTGCTGATCGCGGCGGCCCAATTGTGTCACATGGACACGAGTCTCGCCGAGCACGTTTGGCTCGATTTGTTTCCCCGCTTGTGGTCGATACTCGACGACAATCAGCACAGTTTTTTGATCGCCGAGATGGTCCCGTTCGTCTGCAGCGGTACCCACGTTATACAGAAGGATTGCCATCCCTCAGCGATCGCGACATTTGTCGAGTCAATGACGCGTTGCGATCCACCAGTTCCGATGCGTCCAGCCCTCATGAAGTACCTCGGTAGATCCCACAATCTTTGGCACCGAATGACACTGTGCCTCGAGCAAATGGCGTTCGAAAATGCTACCGCGGCTAATCGCGCCAAACGAGAGAACGACTGTTACGATTTTGAGCCGGACAATGGACCACACGCGGAAGTACTGGATTCCCTGTCCGACATGTATTCCCAACTGTGCGAGGAAGACATGTGGTCGGGTCTGTGGCAAAAGCACGCTCATTACAAGGAGACGCTACAGGCGACCGCGCTCGAACAGCAAGGCTTCTTCGAGCAAGCCCAGGGTGCCTACGATTTGGCCATGACCAAATTCAAACAAGACTTTGCCAGTGCACCCGCACCATTCAAGACTCAGCGGGAAGCTATGCTCTGGGAACAACACTGGATACGCTGTGCCAAGGAATTGAATCAGTGGGACTTGCTGCTGGATTATGGTAGTAAGAAAGCGGAAACCAATCCATTTTTGATAGTCGAAAGCTCATGGCGCATACCGAACTGGACAGTGATGAAAGAGGCCCTCGCCCAGGTCGAGCACAATTGTCCGAAAGAAATGGCCTGGAAGGTGAATCTCTATCGAGGCTACCTGGCCATCTGTCACAGCGAGGACAAACACTTCACCGCGGTTGAACGATACGTCGAGCTAGCGTCGGGGCTCTGCATGCGAGAATGGAGAAGGTTGCCACATATAGTTTCACATATACATCTACCCCTGCTTCAAGCCGCCCAACAGATAATGGAACTCCAGGAGGCTATGCAGATCCATCAGGGACTCCTACATGGTAGAAGTTCCTCGCTGCACGACATGAAAGCAATCGTGAAAACATGGAGGAATCGTTTGCCCGTTATAGCCGATGATCTGAGCCATTGGGCGGATATCTTCACCTGGCGACAGCATCATTACACCTTTATCTCGTCGCACTACGACGCCCAACAGGATCAAGCCACGAACCACTCCATGTTGGGTGTTCATGCATCGGCTCAAGCGATAATACACTTTGGAAAAATTGCTCGCAAGCACAATCTAACAGGCGTTTGCCTCGACTCGTTGTCAAGAATCTATACCATACCGAGTGTACCGATAGTCGATTGTTTTCAAAAGATAAGACAGCAGGTCAAATGTTACCTGCAAATGGCTTCGGTTTCCGGTAAGAACGAGTTACAGGAGGGCTTGGAAGTCATCGAATCGACCAATCTCAAGTACTTCACGAAAGAAATGACCGCGGAATTCTACGCGCTCAAGGGCATGCTTCTTTCGCAAATCGGTAGGTCCGACGATGCGAACAAAGCGTTCTCCGCTGCTGTACAACTCCACGATACCCTCGTCAAAGCTTGGGCACTCTGGGGCGATTATCTCGAACACATATTCACGAGGGACGCCAGGCAGATAAACATTGGGGTATCAGCGATAACGTGCTTCCTGCACGCTTGTCGACATCAGAACGAGTCCAAATCGAGGAAGTATCTAGCGAAAGTTCTTTGGCTACTGACTTACGACGATGACAAGTATTCCCTTCTCGAAGCAGTCGACAAATATGCCGTTGGCGTACCCCCCATTCAGTGGCTACCCTGGATACCACAACTTCTCATGTGCCTCGTACGTCACGATGGAAACGTCATTCTCAATCTCCTCAGCCAAGTTGGAAGAATGTTCCCACAGGCTGTTTACTTCTCCATTCGGACCCTCTATCTCACCCTCAAAATAGAACAGAGAGAGAGATACAAGAGTG
Source organism: Ophioninae sp. B BG-2022a (assembly GCA_030522765.1). Classification (NCBI taxonomy): domain Eukaryota; kingdom Metazoa; phylum Arthropoda; class Insecta; order Hymenoptera; family Ichneumonidae; species Ophioninae sp. B BG-2022a. Next base: position 17,843 of record JAPYZJ010001958.1, read on the forward strand.
CCGAAATTGCTGCGGTGAAAAATACCGGAGCGACGAGTGCCGATAACACGGTTGGGGAAACGAGAACTACCGGGGCTGGACAACAAGGCCAGACTCAACAGGAGACTGGTCCTATCAGGGCAACAGCTCCGATGTGGCGGTGCTCGAAAATTATGCATATGCAGAGGGACATACATCCGACTATACTTTCGAGCTTGGAAGGGATCGTTGATCAGGTATCGTATTTATTTATATTGGTATTACGTATAGGTCTGCAAACTTGTTGAGTCGCTACTATCTCGGATGATTCTCAGGCAAAGCCCGTTCTTGCTTCTGCAATTTAAAATACTACTACTTTGCCAATTAAAATAAGATCCAAATAGTTGTGCAAAGTATAACAACAACGATAGGAATGAAAAGTCATTTGTTATTTCCACTACTGATTATATAGAAAGAATGGCAGTGATAGGAGATTTAATAGTTCTGAGTAATTATTAAAATTACAAGAAATTGAATATTTTTCGATAATTGTTATACTTATAATGGATTATTATCATTGCAATGAATTAGAAATGTAGACATTTTCTGAAACATGAGATCCCCACGTGATGGCACCTCTAACGGATAAATGAACCAAGTTTTTTCATCACTTACAATGAAACTCCGCACTGGTCAAGAGCACTAGAGTTTGCAGACCTGTATTTAAGACCATGATTCATTTGGTCGATCTTGTATCGATTTGGATCCCTGAATCCATTCTTGGTATCCAACGTCGATCACGAAAGTGCAACCCTAATGTTTTCGGGTTAAAATTCTTTAATACTTATTAGATGGTTTGGTTCCGCGAGACCTGGTACGAGGAAGTCCTGCGACAGCTGCGTCAAGGATTGGCCAAGTGTTACGCCATAGCATTCGAAAGTCGAGGAGCGGTGAGCGAAGCAACCATCACACCGCACACTCTCAATTTCGTAAAAAAGCTCGTTTCTACGTTCGGCATCGGAATTGGTAATTAAATAATCGCTTATTCTGTCTCTTCGTGAATAAGCATTTTGTATTTATGGAAATTTTTGCATTTGCAGAAAACATATCGTCCAGTCAAAACGTAAACAATACATTTGGCTCGGCTGCCTCGGAATCTCTGGCTCGTCGAGCTCAAGCGACCGTTCAGGATCCAGTTTTCCAAAAGATGAAGGGACAATTCACGAGTGATTTCGACTTTACCGAACCAGGCGCTCGTTTGCTTCACAATCTCATCAGCAAACTCAAAAAGTGGATCAAAATATTGGAAGGAAAGACGAAACAGTTGCCAAAGTACGAAACTCTTCGAGTTTATTTTCCACGTCGCATTGTTACGAAATTTCATACGCTGTTCCTTCTCGTTGCAGATCCTTTCTCATTGAGGAAAAATGCCGATTTCTCAGTAACTTTTCCCTGAAGACGGCAGAAGTCGAACTACCGGGTGAATTCTTGTTGCCGAAGGTGATCAATCGTTTTCTCAAATCCTTAAATGAAAAGCTTAATGCATCGTACGATAAACAATTATGACGAATCGAAGCGTCATTACAGATAGTAATGACGCTTTAACTGCTATAACTTTAGATAATCAAACAAAAGAATATTGAAAGCCAGTGCTCAACGCAAATTAACCAAACGTTCATTCATCTCAAAACCTCATCGAGACATGTTTTATTTTCCTGGTATGTCGCGATATTCCAACTGTCAAACGCCAATCCGTCCATTGATGAAGATTCATCTCAATTTTTCCTTCCATGTCTCAGTAATCGAATAATATTTTTTTTTTAATTATTCTGCTTTCAGCACTCGCATTATTTCGTGAGGATAGCTCGTTTCATGCCTCGCGTCGAGGTAGTACAGCGTCACAACACTGCGGCCCGGCGTTTGCGGATTCGTGGTCACAACGGTCGTCTCTATCCTTATCTCGTTGTAAACGATGCCGGTTTGGGTGACGCAAGGCGAGAAGAACGCGTACTGCAATTGCTACGAATGTTAAATCACTATCTTGCCAAGCAGAAGGAAACGTCGAGGCGATTTTTGCATTTCACGGTGCCGCGAGTCGTCGCGGTGTCGCCGCAGATGCGTCTCGTCGAGGACAATCCCGCATCAGTCTCTCTGCTCGATATTTACAAGCAGGGCTGCGCTAATCTCGGAATCGAACATGATGCACCGATTGCTCGGTATTACGAGAGACTCGTAACCGTTCAGGCGAGAGGGGCACAAGCCAGTCATCAAGTACTCAGGGACATTCTCAAGGAAGTCCAGACGACGATGGTCGCCCGTACGATGCTCAAAGATTGGGCCAACAAGACCTTCCCATCGGCCACCGATTACTGGACCTTCAGAAAAATGGTAAAATCCTTACTTCTCCTTTTCATCCAATCAATTTCCTTCGAGATTGAGGGTGCTTGAAAAAGTGAAGAAACGAAATGTGTTAGATATTTTCGGTTTTTATTTACAAAGATTGACTTAACAAGTCAGATGTTGAAATTTTGATCAAATGATTATAGATTTCAGTGTTTTTTAATTAACTCGTTGTTTTATCCTTGGTAAATAATTCGCAAATCAATGATGATAGTGAGCATTCATTAGTCCACTCTACAAGGGTTCATGTCATTATAGAAAAAGAAAATATAATATTTATAATACAGAATAAAAAGTTCTATATAAGGTACACTCGAACCATCAACACAGCGATATTTCGATACGTGATTTAAAAAAAAACTACCATCTTTTCTACTTGCTTATCATACTCCGAAGTTTTATGCGATTAAATTCGACACGTGCCTTTTATGAAACTCTCAACTGAACAATTGGACTACTGTTGTTTACTTTTAGTTTACTCTACAACTGTCGCTGGCCTCCTTCGCTGAATACGTTCTTCATCTGACTCGTCTGAACCCGGACATGATGTACGTGCATCAAGATTCAGGACTCATAAACATAGCGTACTTCAAGTTCGACGTTGACGACACGTCCGGTGAGCTGGATGCGAACAGGCCTGTGCCGTTTAGACTGACACCCAACATACTCGAATTTCTCACGAGTACAGGTAATGCAAAATAATTGAACGTCAACTGCTACTGAGAGCATGTAGCACGCACTGCAAAATGTCTCCAGGCTTTTACAACGCCGATGCACGTATGCGTTTAATTTAATATTCCAATGTGACATTTCCGCATTGATCATAGGTGTGTCGGGGCCATTGACTGCGAGCGCCATCGCAACTGCCCGTTGTCTCGTTCAGCCGTCTTTCAAGGTGCACACGATTCTGCGAGCGATTTTACGTGACGAAGTGATCGCCGACCATAACAAAAAGCAGGAAGACTCTGAAAACGCGTCCCAAGTACCTGGGGAGATGAAGGGTGAACTTCTTATAACGATGGTGACGCGGGCGGTCACGGCCATTGTCACGAGACTAAACTCGTTGGCGAATTTCGACGGGACCGACAGCAAAGTCAGTACTCTCGTCGCCGCTGCCAACAGTCACGATAACTTGTGTCGCATGGACCCCTCGTGGCATCCATGGCTGTGAATCAACTATGAAAATTGTCTCGCTGATCGTGCTCCGGGATAACGTTGATGACGGGAAGTTCCGATGTTTTTCAATCTCGCTTCTCTAAAATTGCGATCGAGCTTGAAAACGCGGATGCCAATCGCGATGTAGTTGATGTATGTATCGTTGGAGCTCAACGAATTTTTTTTCTCAACTACTACTTATTTTTATCGTTGATCCAACGAGTTGCAGGTTTATTGCCAATCGCTACTCAGGGATGGGCAATTCTGGACGATTTCCGCGTGATTTTTTGTTGATGAAATCGGTCAAAGGAATTTTTTTTAAATGAAGCTATATCATTTTGGTTGGATTTCAACGATACAAACTTCAATGCGATCGTGTGCGTGTGTGTATGTGTGTATATAAGTATGTATATATCCTCAACGCCTATTCTATTTTTCAAATTTCTTTTTATTTGTTATCTACGTCAAGATACAGCAATGTAAAAAAAGGCAAAACGATGGTGAATGATATTTCTTCAAGCTATTCAATTATTTTATTCGATAGAATCGACTGGTCGGTAATCCGAATCCGCAAGTCCGCAACCATATGTGAAATAAAAGAAAAACACATTTTGTACGGAACGATGTGGAGTTGTTTTTTTAATCGCCTGACTACCGTTAAACTTTCACGGCAACGACAGACACATTCAGCAAACGATTAGGATAGTTGGTGGACCCATCGATCACAGCTATGCTCGCGTCTAATAGTCTGCGAAATTTTGGCAAAACGGCAATGCAAATCACTCGTCGAATTCACGATAACAGGCCAATCGATCGCGGAGACAATCCAGATGTCCTCAAGGTAAAAATGTGATACATAAAAAGTAAATGGTTCTTTCATCGTTTCATCGGAAACAGGGTTGCAGCCTATGTTACATTTTTTTTCAGTTTCTTCCGGTGGACATAACCAACACGAAAAGGTTTAGCATTATTTTCACGCTCTACATAGCTTCGGGCTTCATGATACCTATAGCCATGTTGTTCCATCAATTGAGAAAATGAACCGTCGCATCCAGAGACGAAATGTTGTTCATATAACGCAAATCTAATATGTGTTACCAAACAAATTTCTACTTTTTCGTTGAATAAAAACTTCGTCATTTACAAAGGTAGAATTTATTTGTATTTATATTAAAGCGGAATAAGAATTTAAGAAAAATAAGTTAATTATAATAATTTCTGACTTATGCGTGATTTTTATATCGATAAGTTATTCTAAAAGGGAACGAAAGAGATGTTTTTCTAAATGTCCACCATTTCCGGTGTTATTCATACGACATTGACACGATATTGACATTCGAGCACCATCTACGGTACATCGCCAGTACTCAGATCCTCAGCAACGGATCCCTCACAATATTGACATTCAGCGTCGAGTCAGCTTCAGCCGGCCGTTTCTTTCGGGCGCGCATTAAGAAAATCTGTACTTTGATTTCAGACAAGCTCGGTAAGTAAACATTTTTCAAACAAAGATATGATAGGATTGCGGTACAGAGGACTCGTCAATTAAAATTTCGCACAAAACAGTTTAGACACATTACGCTCAGGTATTCCAAGAAAAATCACTTCGATCACAAATGAAAACTTGTTTGCAACGCTTGGGCATGTGATACACTCGCGAAAAAACGTTGTGTCGGGATCTGATGAATTTCCTTGGGTTGCATGTTTGTTAAAAAAAATACAACACTGTTTTTCATCTCTTCTTTGCTAAAATATCTAAAGTTGTTTTTGCGAATTACATTATGGAACCGTAACGGCGCCAAAAAATCGTTTGTACAATTGGCATAACCTAAACGTGTCAAAAAAAAAAAGTATAAGCTGTTCAATAAAATAATTCCTATCATACTCCCACGTTGTACACTTCGGCATAACGAATACCGCGATCAAAAAAAGTTTGGGGGTATCGTTCAGAGGATGTAAAGTTTCGCATTGAGCTTAGGTTTGCTTGTTTTCAATTGATGAAGATTGACGTCTCCCGACTTGAGCCGTCGCAATGCCGCTGTTTCAGAGGAATGGCAAACCCATCCTCTTCGACTTGATTAATCTCAACACAGCTGACCAAACTACACTGACAGAACTGATCAAGGTAGAATTTTAGTTTTATACCATTATTCAGTTCCCTATCAACTTCAAGACTGTTCACTTTTCAGAGAGAAGGTGGCGGGGTAACAGACAATGATGATGTCATCGTAAAATTTACATCTAAAAATGCTTACGCACGGAAAGGACCGCTGGTACGAGCCAAGA
>JAPYZJ010001959.1:0-23631 GCA_030522765.1 Ophioninae sp. B BG-2022a
ATGATTTTTCGATTTTTGGCAGAATTTCAAAGTTGGACCATCGATTTTTGCCAATTTTTCCATACATACCCCTTTGCCTCTTTTTTCCCGATTTTTCAACTGGACCTCCCGGGGAAACTATAAGAGATATCGATATGATTGCAACGCCATTATTTAAGTCAGGCAAAAACCTTTTCCAAACACACCAAATAAATCTCCATCGCATAGGAAAAGCCTACTCTACGACCTTTTGAAATATCGCGATTTCTGAGATTCCGGAAAAGTGGCCAGGGAAGACGGAACATTTTTTTTCCGTTTTTAGACTATTACAAGGCTCTATTTAATCGGAAATTTTCTGCTGCTGATTACATTTTAGATGAGATTTGAACCCAAAACATGTTCAATCGGAATTCTCGTTCGAATCGGGCAACCAATGAATCCAGTCTTGATTGGGTTGACGCTGAGTTTGTTTGCCTGCAGAGGGATCTGGATCACGAGGGTATTCAGCGATTGGACGTAACGTAGATTCAGAGACGAGCTAGACCTGTAATTGTTGCAAGGTGAAACAATGTTTCAAATGATTCCCATCATCCGAATCGTTACAACATTTGGGGCATTGGAGGCACTTACAGGAACTTGTTTTGTTTTGTCCTGAATTTTCTCGGTTCTCGAACGGGTCGTTCCGTTATAATCTTCAGCCGGAAATAAGAATGGTCTCGCAGCTCGAAAAGTCCGCAACGAAGTAAACGGTCCATTCTCCATGAGGTTCTCACGGGTGACTCGTCGCCGTTGGGGTTTGGAAATCGATCGGGACTCGTTACTAGTTTCATATAGCCCGTGCTGGATCGAACGCTTCAGAACTGCCGATGCTTTCTCGGCTGCTTCGCGTTCTCGCATAATCCTATCGTACTCGCGACGCTGAGCCGGCGTATAGCCTGATTTCGGAAGTATCAAGCTCTTATCGTACTTCCTGATGCTGGAGTATGATTCCCGTATCGTTTCAGTTTCGCTGGTCGAATTGCCACTTTCGAGAGCCTTCTCTACGGCTCTCTCGGCAGCCCTTTCAGCGGCACGCTCGACGGCCAATTCGGCTGCTCGCTCGAGATCCTCTCTTCGAGTCCCTTCGATCACTTCCAATAGGTACAGCCACAGAAAGGTGTACACTATTGCTCGTATTTCCTGTATTCGTAAACATTGTACAAACCGAGGCGCAGAGTCATGTCAAAAATGTGTATTTATGTAACATCAACCCTTTTAGAGCTGGGGCCTTTTCGACTCGGGAAATATTTTAATAATCTAGGTTTTATTTATTGGCTGGGAAATTTACGACCTTCGTGGTTTACACGTTTGTGAAGTCCTGGGACTTGATGTTGGTATTCGAGATAACCCAAACTTATTTCGACCACTGCCCACCCTGGAAACTGAAAGTTTTCCAGAACCCTCAAAATTGATTAACTTATCACCCGTTGCCCATCAAAACCTCAGCTATTGCCAATATCATGTTCAAAGTAACCCCCAGTTATTTACTCGGAGCCTCCTATCGTCCTCTTGAAAGCCTCCAGCGATCACCGGGAAGCGTTATCGCCCAGTAGGAAAGACTGCAGTGTAATGTCGAATTCAACTAGTACCAACCTTACCGACAAGGAACCGGCCCATTCTCTTCGTCTACTCTCAAATGTCAACGATGTCTGACTGTCGACTGAATTCTACTCGAAAGATCCATTACATTTATAGACCCAAGACTTTCTCCAATGCGACGAAAAATCCGAAAAACTTCAAAATTACGATGCCATTATCTTTGGGAAGACTGGTATACTTTTTTGCTCGGCTTTTATTACTGGCATATCTCGGAGTGCTACATTCCTCGCCGGGATTTCACCTATTTCTTACAAACGCTGCTCAACAAATTTCCACCGAAGTAAAAAAAAGTATTTCCCGGAATATTCTCCATAAATTCTATAGAGCAAGTCCTTCACATTCCTACATCGATATATATTGGGATATAGAGCAAAATATTTATTCGCCAAAGCTGACACAAGATGGTTAAACGAATAGCCGCACTTCCAAAATAGTCAACGGAGATAATCGATTCGAGTATCATTCCAATTTTTCCTCCATACTTTCTCTTTTGAAAAACACCGAAAACTTTTCCTTTCAACTCCATTTTACGATAATTACAGTATTTACCACTACGAGAGAATACGTTTCACATTTCGCTCGGACAGTTTTTTGGCGATTGTAAAACAGCGGGACAGTGTTACGAGTAGCTCGTAACGAACGTTTGTCCAACATTTCTGACCAAACCGAAGAGATATTTACTTGGGAACGCGATACAAGCCTACGAGAAAATACATTGAAAATAATAATTCGTCTTTTCCCTTGCTTACTTTGACTAGAGTTTATGTGATACATGCTTACTTATCCACAAAAAACAATTTAATAATCGATAACGACATACAATTCTTGGAGCCACAGAATTGTAATAAATATTAGGGAGTAATCAGGCTTGAGTGATTTTAACGAGCAGCGTCTAAGGGGCAGACTTAGAGATTCCAGAGCGCCTGGTATACCGCAGCCCGCTTTGCGCACGCGTTTGCGACTAAGCCTCCATTTGGAGTTCATTCTGTATTTCCTGAGCTTCTGGTGTCATCTTTCGTTTCTTCTCCATCCAATGAGTCCGACAGTTCATCAGGATGATCGTTGGGGTCATCAGCCTGGAGGTTCTCGGAATTAGAAGGCGATCCGTCAAAATCGCTGGTGCCGGATACAGGTACTTCAACGGGGTAGGGTATTTTCTTTTCTACCGAGTAGGGTACAGGTTTAGTGACGTGGACCGGATAAGGTCTGTCCACAGGGACTTGGACCGGATAAGGGACGTGCTTTACGACCGGATACGGTACTTCCTTTTCGACCGGATAGGGTTGGGGTACAGGAACTTTGACGTTGTATGGAACGTGCCTGATAATGGGTACGGGATAAGGCCTATCAAATTTGACCTCTACCCGTACGGGTCGTGGCTTGTAAACTGGATAGGGCACCGGCTTTCCAACAGGCACCGGATAGGGCTTCGGTATTTCAACGGCTACCGGCCTGTCCACCTTTACCGTGACTGGGTAGTGCACGACCTTATCCACCGGATACGGTTGATAAACTTGCTCGTGCACTTTGACCGGCACAGGAATCTTCCTTTCAATCGGGAACGGATCCGGCACCGGTACTTTAACTTCGTAATGGATCTTCCTCTCAACTGGATAGGGCTCCGGAATGTAGACTTTGTAAGGAACCGGCCTTTCGATTGGAACTTCGATCGGATACGGTACTTCTTTGTAAACGGGCACCGGTTTTGGAATCTTGATCGGAACTTTGATCATTACCTTCACCGGATATGGTATTTGTTTTTCGACTGGATAAGGTTGAACCACGGGTACTTTTACCGGATAATGGATCTTCTTTACGACTGGATAGCGTATCGTTTTTTCGATTGGATAAGGCACGGCGACCTTTTTAACAATAGTAACAGTCTTCTCAACGTTCTCTTGCACGTGGTGACCCAAAATTTTCTCTTCTCTATCGCCGTTCCCGCTAGAGTCCGCCCCGGCCTGCGAATCATCGTCACCGTCTGTCTTGAGGTGGATCTTAACTCCGCTTAGATCCATTGTTTCGTGGCCTTGCTCTAAATCCACCAGATCTTCGGTTCGCAGTATACCTGGAGCATGAGAAGGGGGGCGATCGATAATTGATTAGGGGTATCTGCGCTTCGCGTCGCCGTCTCGGCGGTGATCGATATTTTATTGGTTACCAATACGCGAGATAAAGTATCGATGAAAAAATGTTTGACCCGACTAACGAAACGGACTAAAAATTGGTGTTTTTTAATATTCCAGTATTTTGGATTTTTATAACATTTAATGTTTAATTAGTGTGTAATTAGAATACTAAATGGGAGCTCTGTGCAAAATTTCATCTCGTTCGAAAAAGTCAAAATCTAACATAGGTTCGTTTCTAGTATTGTCGACAAAAAAGGATGAGTCTCGAGAGTTCTCTTTAGAAAGTTGTCAACGACGGAACATCGACGCGTACTTAAAAATGAATTAAATTTTCCACGATTCCATCGTGTATAACATTATCAAAGTACTCGGGTGCGTGGTATCCTCGAGTGTTGCTTGTGCTGCAAATCTTTATAATTATGCTCTTCACGGTAAAAAGAACCTCGCTAACGAGCTGAGATGCGATAATTGCAGAAATTTTTTAATTAAACTTCATTGAGATTAACTCGTATAGACATACCGACGGTAGGATCTTCGAGATCGCTGGGATCTATCGTGTGATATCCGGAGCGATCTTGCATCCGTGGGCTGGTAAAGATGCATCTCATGTCCGGATAATTGTCATAAGTGCAGGTATACGTATTCGGCCATCTCGTTGCACCGGCGGCCACAAACAGGGTTAGAAAAATGGTCAGGTGATTCTGAAAACGCGTACAAACGTAGTATTTTTTAATTCTTAAGGGCCCACCAAAAAATTTATTACTTTCGTTCATGTCAAAAAAAAATTCTGGAACACTCACGTGTCTCATGGCAAGTTTCGGTTGACGTATACAAATTTCTTTTAGGAATGTTACAGTGGACGAGCAAGCTGGAAAAGTGTCTTGTTGCAGCTATTGTTGAGACTATCGAGGGACTGACGTGGTCCACCCGAGTGTGTGGCTTCTATATATTACACTCACTCCCTCCAAGAATATTCCACGGTCAAGATGGGGGTTATGAATTTACGCTATAGTAATCTTGAATGGATTTTCTTCAAGTGCACCGAAGAAAAAAATAACGTGAAACTCGAATTCGTTCTATTCGTTCAAGTTGGTGAAGGGGCGGGGAGGGCGATTCGATAGGGGAGAGGGAGGGGCAGCTTTCTTCATTTTCAACATCCAATGAAGTTTCCAAAGAGGGTCCACGACCTCCCTGTTAGCCAGGCGTGCAAGTCGAGCTGCTTCGAAAGTAAAACGCGTCTGATTCCGCTTGGGCACCCACTCATCCATATGTATTATTGAAGTAAAAAAAAAACGCGTGCCCGACCGTACGCTCAACAGTACGATCGATCACCGTTCATATTTCTAATTGGCGAGAGATTCATCGATACCGTTCGAGTGCGGATTAATTATTTAATTCTTACCGCGTTGCGGTGTGTGCTGTAAAAAGTGCAGATCGAGCGGGTCTATCAGCGAAATGTAGTATTCGTGAATTGTCAGCGGATGTTTGGGTTTGGGTTTTTTTGGGTAACACCTAAGAAGGCGTTTACAACGGCCTGTCACCGAAGAAACTTGACGATTTCTATACCTTGAATTTTCATGACGCGAAGAGAAATCACAATATGCCTGAAAGATTTTCATACTATCTCCAGTCTGGTAAACAAGGAATGGCATCACTCCGAAAGTCTTCAGTTTTTCATTTTGGTTTATTTCAGTACAAAAAACCCAGCCTCAGCGGAGAGTAGGTTCTGGAAAAACTCACAATGGTTTCTCATACCGTGGCTCTTCACGAGATCGGAGAATAAATTTCACATTGAGCACGTAATCAATCTTTACAGCCAATTAAATTCGCAAACATCCATTTCACGGTAAGACTTGTCATGTCCAGGATTTAGTCCGCGATAATTTAGTGCCAGGATTCAGTCCTTCGGGATTTAGTCCGGTTAGAATTTTTTTTCAAAGAAAATCGGGAAGAAATGTTAATCCTGAAATTTGCCGATGTTCCCCAATATTCCTTTTCTTCGAAAGAAATTCGAAGACGAAGTAGGAAAAGTTTTGAAAAATGCGGAGGAATTTATGAAATTTTTTCAATTCATTGAAGAATTCGCACAAATTTTTGGAGAAATATGAGTTTTTTAGAAAAATGCAGGAAAAAGAATTCTAGCAGGGGAAGGTCCGAGAAATAACTGTACGTCTATGAACGCGGTAGATCGTGTCATTGGTGTCAACGGTCAGCGAACAAAAGTGAAACGACGAGTCCACACACAGAAAAGATCGATAAAGTAGTTGAATGCAATAGTTGGATGTCTGGACGAGTTTGCACATTTTCGCAAACCCGTGTTGCTGGATACACTTTTCATCGTTCCCATTCCAGGCACGCTTATTCACCCACTCGCGGTGAATCGGACAAATACTCTCGAGCAGTTGCCTCAGGTATATAAAAGCCCGACGAGTCTGACAGCCGTCACATCGAAAGCAAACTACGCACAGTGCGGAGTGCCGTGGCGACCACTGTTTAAATGTAACAGTTTAATCGGTGAATGTCGATGTCTTTCTATAAAGTCGCTCAGCGTTGTATTATCCCTTCTTTTCGTATACGACGCGCATCATCCACCACCATATTTTATTATTCAACAAAAATGGTCTTCACGAAACAAAAATCTTAGCTTTCGATTAAGAGAGGATGATACTCCAAGGTGGTCGGTATGACAGATTGAGATAGTAGATACCCACGGATTTTCTAAACGACTCTTCAGAATTGAGCGAAATTTGACCAAACAATGTCAAATTACGAGACGAACGGCTGTCGCCCCTAAAATTCCGCAAATCGAAAAAAAAATATATAGACTGTATTACCACGCGAGAGTCATAATGGAAATGCTAGCGACAATGTTGCCTCGCGGTAGATAGCTGTACTTCGCACTAATTTTGTTTTACCGACGCGAGCAGAGGCTGCGTCGAAGTTTCGTCCCGGGATCGCCCCCCCCCCCTTAAGGAAAGTTTTTATTTACAACATTATTTCCTCCAGTAATATACATGTATTTAAGGTAAACGTCCCAGTTAGGTACGGCCGTTCTCATTTACAGTAGAGCAGCAGAACCAGTCCCGTGAAATGAATAATTCCTAGAATAATATTGACTCAAGATAAATGTGGATGTGCGTGTGGATCTTAATTACTTTTCATCTTTTTCTTCTTCGATGAAATCAATGCGAATCTACTGAAGCGAAGCTGAAAAGAAAACGGGTTTACCGTCGTCGTCGCGACACCTTGAAAATTCCACTTTCCATCTGATTTAATCAATGTTTTCCCGCAAATATTATTCATGGACTATGTAGTTTCAGCAGGCGTTGGAGAAACGCTTATTTGCGTCCAACATATTTCGAAAGTCATGTCGTTCCCTGTTTGTTCGGTTAATACTTGTATTAGTGTACCGTGTTGGTAAATTAGTTTCATTTCATGAAACTTTTCACTCCGAGATAGCTGAACTATCATTCAATAAATTATATACAATTATTCAACGACCGTTTGTTATTTTAAAAATTTTGAAAACAAAATATGATTGCGCGTTGAGCGTAGGTACATCTCAAAAGTAAAAACCTGAAGGTTCTTCTTTTTATTTATGCGTTACGTAATATTTTATTACACAGGAGCGATGACTCGCAGTGAATGATTTTATCTTCCCGGACGCATTTCCTCACCACCCTCAGGATTAGCCGCGAGGATTAGTATCGATTGCATAGTCCGACAAGGACACTCGCCTTTGTTGAAAGAGTGCATTAAGCGTGATCTTGAAACCCACGCGATGAAGGCTACCGATTGTCAGGTCTTTTAATTAAGTGTGCTTGATGATTAATGTTTCGATACGCCAGGGCCAATTTCGAAAGTTGCAAATAATTACAAAATATCGACTAGTTCTCCTCTAGGAAATTTCCTTCTAGGACAAAAAAGTATCACAGAAATTGAAATTTGAGTTTTTTATGAAATTGGAGATTTTTATAAAATTTAAGTTTTCAATAAAATTGGAGTTTTCGTCGGGAATAAAAAGAGGAGGAAAGTTACGTTGAGCGGCGGGGATATGCTGAGATATCTGGTTGTGTCACGAGGTAGATACTTATTCGCAAGGATCGTGCGAATGTGTGGGTCCGTGCGACACGTGGTAGCATTAGTCAAGAGTGAGAGAGACGGAGTTCTGAAAGTAGCGGAACTCGCACGTCCGTTCCCTTTCGTTTTTACACACCGAGGAGGCGATCCGTGTTCTGCCGGGCGATGCTGACGGAGAAGAGAGCGAGGAGCTCTTACTTTCCAGACTTCCCGCCGTACGTTGCCGTCCTCACTATTCAATTGACGGTTGCATCATTTACCGCTACTACGCCCGAACTCGAGTGAGAACGTGGCAACGGGAATCCGCGAACGTGTTGAAACCCCGATGCAATTTATTTTTCTCCTTTCGGATGCGTTATATGACCCCGTTGAAATTTAACGAGATTTATGACACTTTGGCAATAATGGCAACACGCTGTTGTTTGAAAAGTTCTTTCTTTTTCTTCATCTGTTAGTATATCGTACAAAAATACAAGTTTTCTTTTCGTCTCACGAAAAGGTACCCATCTATCATTGGGTACCTAAGGTCGTCGTATACAAATAATCATATCTTAAGATTCGAGCTGAGAGTCCGGTGACGTACAGATTGTCAAGTAAAAATGCCTTCTTTCCAACACTATTTCACAGGTGTTACGTACCATGCTATACTGGCAACAATAAAAAATCAACTGCGCGACCAAACGGAAATCGACAGTGATGAGCTTCGAGATAATACACATCTGTACTCAAACATGCATATCTGTACATTTGGTGAGATTGAATAATCATTTTTCGAAAAATTCAAGTCGAGAACCCCTCGTACTTTTAACAATGTTACACATGTGTAAATCCAGTCACAATAAAAATAAAAAAGAATTTATCGATCGCGTTAAATACGCGTGCGCTAAGTTCTTCTATATTGACTGCCACTCGGGATATAATTAAAATATCATTCCATCAGCTTGATCGCGATCGTCCAGCGGCACCGATTGCACGTTGCGAATCGATTATAGCCGTAAAATTATTGCGTTAAACATGCTAGTTTATATATTATATAGCTACTTCTTTATATATATGTATATATATATATATATATATATATATATATCGTATAGAATACTCGCAGGTCATCGAAGTGAATGCGCATTGAATTTTACCCGTTGTCGTCGCTTTTCTTCACGTCCCACTATTCCGTCTCCGTGCACCTTCGATCGGTAGAGAATCGATGTTGAAGCTATTAATGAGATCCGTCGGTCGACATCGTCATCGTGCGATTCAGTGAGCGTTTTTTTTTCATCACCCGACAAGAACTTCGTAACTCGAAGGTGCACCGGACATACCATATTTGAGGGTTCGAGTGCATACTGGGTCGTTTTGGCCCATAACGTTTTTTTCGAGGCATGCCCCACTTTGAGCGAATGTTTTTGGCATTGAATTTTCGTTTTTGTCAAAAAATAAATTTGGAGCCGTGAAATATGGATCATTCGCTAGAAAAAACATTTCTAAAGAAAAGGAAAAAAAAAATGCATATTTACCGAAATACAGGAATTTGAAAAACGTCATAGGTCAGATAGAGGCTGTGTGCACTTTGGGTCAGCGGCGGAAGTATGCACTCGAAGGGTTACTGATGATGCTCGTAGCCCGAGGTCTCGTAGCTTTCGTGGTTGTAGGATGGAGCACCGTAATGTTCATACCCTCCGTGATGCTGGTAATGATCGTAGTGGACAGGAACGGCAACGGGTACTTTGACCGGATAAGGCACGGGTTTCTCTACCGGAACGGGGACATGTTTTTCGACGTGGACAGGATAGGGCCTATCGACGGGTACCTTGACCGGATAAGGCACGGGTTTTTCGACGGGATAAGGTACGTGTTTTTCGACCGGATACGGCTGAGGAACGGGGACCTTGACGGGAACGGGGACGTGTTTCTCGATGTGAACAGGGTAGGGCCTATCGACGGGGACTTTAACGGCATAGGGTACCGGTCTATCGACTGGGTAGGGAACTGGTTTTTCGATAGGCACGGGGTACGGTTTTGGCACGGCAACCGGATACGGTCTGTCGACATTGACCTTTACCGGATAAGGTACGAGCTTTTCAACCGGATAAGGTTGGGGTACGTGGACGGCCACTTTTACCGGATAGGGAACGTGTTTTTCAACGGGGTAGGGTTGCGGCACAGGAACTTTGACCGGGTAGGGTACCTGCTTCTCGACCGGGTAAGGCTGGGGTACGAGGACCTTGACCGGATAGGGCCGATCAACCGGTACGTGTACGGGATACGGAACCTTCTTCTCCACTGGGTACGGTTGCGGCACGTGCACCGGAACTTTTACGTAAACCTTTACCGGATACGGTACGTGCTTCTCGACTGGATACGGTTGCGGAACCGGAACCTTCACGGGATACGGTACCTGCTTCTCAACCGGATAAGGGATGTGCTTCTCAACCGGATAGGGCACCGCTACGTTCTTCACAACCGTCACTGTCTTTACGTGATGTTCGCCTTCGTAACCACCCCCGTAACCACCCTCCGAATAGCCAGGACCGAACTCGTAACCACCACCGGACGAGTGAAGCCCGTGTCCGCCTCCACCACCCACGTCGTAACCACCGATGTCGTATCCGTATCCGTAACCGAGGCCCAGAATACCACGTTTTTCTTGTTTCTTCGACGCATCGGCAGCTTTCGTATCCGCCGGCTTCTTCTCATCGCTGGCGAAAGCCGTGGCGGCCAAGTGCCCGACCAGCACCAAGTAAAACTGAAAGTATCAAGTGTGAGAGTGAAGAGTACAAACTTGGAAGTGTCTCCACGCTCCGGTATGGGCGATCGAGGCATTTGACAAATATCGAAGGAAAGCGAAAGGATAGAAGTAGGATCCAGGATCATCGGGATTGGATCAGCGGTGAAAAAAAACAGTTGGGGCCTCGTTGAGAAAAAAAACAAACGAAAATTTCCATAGATCGCGAAACGGCCCGAGCGGTTTCCAAAAGAGCTTTCGCGAACACGAAATCGACACTCGTAGTACCCCTCGAGGATTCGTCGGCCTCAATAATCGCGATAAAACTGAACGTTATTGTCGTTGCGTAAAAGTGATCTGGGTTTGATGACGCGTGTTATGTATTCGCGAAACGTACCAAGCTCCTCATTTTTGCTTTCGCGATGTTCCGGGTACGTCCAGGAGTGAACTGGATGCTGATTGCCGGTCGTTCGGTGCCTTATATACACGGCACACTTTCGCCTTCTCGATGCGGGCCCAGGCGCCGCGGACCCCCGCCGTTCTTTGTTCGTACCATCGACCCTGTTTGTGTGACCAATACATAAGAGATTTGTATATCCACCACCGACCACCGAGCGTCCACCACTCCCCTTGAGACACGCGGCTACTCGTCACGATTCTCCGACTTGATTTCGTGCTCTGTTCCTTTGCCAACGTAACCACATGCAGTCTTACATATGCCCTGTGGACTGTTATGCTCAAACGGATTAACAACCAAATATCTATATATATACGGATATCCTATACCGTTTATGTACGGAGTGCTTAAAAATTCGATACATTCGCGCTAAGGGGTAAAAGTAGGGCTCATTGCAGTAAATGCCTACGGTCATATAATATGCTCTACGAAAACCGAAAGTTTCCGAGTAATCAAAGATTCATTGTTTTCGTTTATTAAATCAGTCATTAAAAATTATGGTAATCCAATATGGTTCGAAGTATTCTCTCACATCGTTCAAAACGTTTTTTTCAATACGAAATAAATTTATTTTCTTTATCAAAAAACGCAATTGAAATGCAAAATTGTAATTGCAATTTTAACGCTATATATTTAGCTGATAAAAACATCAAAATTGCTGAGTCAAAAAATCGCTGAAAAAAAAATCAAAACGGCGGAATCAAAATCAAAAACACTTGCAACCTGCAATGCAGATTTACGCCGTTCTGCTTGACGGCTGTCATGTTACGGCGAATGTGTAAGATCGAGATATTATTCTCGAGGTGAGACGGGCAAGTGTGCACCGGTATTAAAGAGTATCGAGTGATCGGCTTTTTACGTAAAGGACGCAAAGTACGTCTTGCCACCGTCGTGACAGAAAAAGACAGAGTGGCAAAGAATTTCATGGAGAAATCCACCTACTTGTGTCCGCGACTATTCGTTCGTTACATTCGAATTTGTCATCGTCGTTTATTAATGCGTTATTTCTCCTTCGATTATTGGCGTTACTGAATCCACTTTGATGACTTCAGCTACTCCCATGTAAAGAGGGCACTTGCGCTTTGGTCTCACAAATACCGATCGTTGTTTCGATCGGTATTGGGGAAAAATGATAAATATTAATTTTGAAATATACCGATTTTCCCCAATATTCCTTTTCTTCGCATTATTCCGATTTTCTCAGTTTGGAAAGATCATTGAATTGGAAGTTGACTAATTGAATTATTAGTTGATTTTAATCATAGCGCACGCTCATACCAGCCAAATAAAAACTAAACAATGTGCCGAGCGTAGCAGAATACAGTACGTATTCCGGTACTATTTATCACAAGTTTCGTGTTCTTGAAAAAAAAAAACGAAATCGCGATCGCGCTTTCTGTAACGCGGACGTATGCGCGATGCTACGAGGATCGAGATAAATGGTCCTGACCTCAGGTTCGCAACAACCTAGCTTTCACTTTATTGCCAAATTATTAAACGACTCGATGGATGTGCGTTCTTGTGGGAATGCATGCTCTACGCTTTTCTGCTGATTCGAGAAGATGTGCACTTTGAGTTACAAAATCGTACAATATGGTTCCCCACAGATTGAGTTCGAGATGGGAGTTTCGGATACGTAAATCATATTACTCAATGAACCAGTTGCACGACGGCCGATTCGACCCTGGTAGAATTTTTTTTAGAAAAAATCGGATAAATTATGGGAGAAAATGGTAGATTTTTTAAGAAAAATGCGGAAACAAAAAATTCTACAAGGGAAGGTATGCGTCCACGAAATATGGTGCGGATCATTTGTAGACGTAGACAGCCTTACACGGTGGGTCGTCTGGCTGTGGTAACTTATTCAGAATTTCAAATTTATAGATTACTAGTACATTCCGTAATATGGAAAAAGAAAATGATCGTCGGTGCGTTTGTTGATGTATTTCCATCTGATCGACATTGAAGGAATAGGTGTCAAGGTGTTCAGCGGTGGTCAACTCGAGATTTTCCTTATAACTAATAAATTTTGTGTCGAAAACCGATTTACGCTCAATTTGCGAATTATTTGCTAATAATAATTGTCCAAATAAATGAACATTAAGGTAAACAAGAAAACGCAATGAACCAACCAATATCTGAAATTGAATGATTTCATAAAAATACAAAGGCATTTTATTGTGTGTTCGTTTCCTTGCAGAAACTTCGTGGGAGGCGTTCTCCAATTTCAGCTGTACCGTGGTCTTTGTCAAGCTGCTGGCCATCGATTTCCAAACGATCCACGACGACCCCTGCACCGATGTGATTTCTACAGAAGCCCCGAAGCTGGCCAATTACTGGGGTAAGCAAACGTTCGAATGCACATTTGTGAAAGAGTTAAGGCAGGAGGACAATATACAAATTTGAAAGAATCCATTTTTTTCCCTATAAATTGATAGTTCAATTATTTAAGAATATTGAGACCAATTTTTAAAGCGAAATTCCAGGAATTGTTGGAGTTTTCGCAAAAAGACGCCAAGAGCGTTCGTGCCGAGTAAACAGAGCTATGCAACTTTCGTTGCGATTTTCTCAAAACTACGTAATTTGCATGAAAAAAGTGAACATATTTTTTTCAAACAATTAAAATATGAAACCAAACATATTTGATTATTCAAATTTCTATGTGTATTCCTTCGATGAAAAAAAAACCATAAGAAACCCATAATTTCCGAGCTTGCAAATGGTCTTCCCGCCTCAAAGATCTGCGTATCGACTAGAATTGTCACTACTCCAGTAGACTCGGACGCGTGTGAATGTTTAACGCAATTGATTCACATGTCCACCGGTATTGCTCTTTCCTTCCCTCTTGCATCGGTAGACACACGAGAAATTCTTGTAACACGGACCCGGATTAAAATCTACACTTTAGTTAATTACCCGGTTCTCTTTATAACGTAGCTGCTAACGATGGCATTTGTGATGCATAAAAAAATGATATTACAGGAACAGTCGTAACTGGATTATCGGCTCATTTACAAAGCTGAAACTTTGTTAAGGCTATGGTGCCACGTGGAAATGACGTTTCTCTAGCGCAAGGTGCTTTTACACTATTATTCGCTTCTTTCTTTCGTCACAAGTCACATACGTAGCTACACTTGGCTGATGGGTATAATCATTTCGATGATTACACAATGTTTCTTACGATATTTGTTGGAACGTACAGTTACTTGGGTATTAGAGGACATTGTCTATTATCCAGGGGTAGATATTAGAACCCTCGAGAATCCCCGTGCCACCTTGTCTTTCGATCCCGTAAAGTCGTTTATAATGATGGTTCATTGGAAACAATTATTATTATTCGATAAAAACAATTCTTTTCAATTTTATTAGCATTAGCATTCTAATTATTATTATTAATTAGAAACAATTCGTTTCTAATGTAAATAAATGAATACAATAAATTTCTCAAAATCTTTCTTATTGGTGATCGATAAAATGGAAGCCTGCTACTCTTGTCGTAAATTTGTAACTTTTTGTTTCGACGAGTCATGCATTATCACGAGCCTGTGTGGAAATATAATTAATTCACGCACCGTGCGTTGCCATTAGAGTTGTATTCGTGCATGGTTTTTTGTGTATCCCGGCGGATGTACCAAATTGCTTCGACCAGAGAAGAGAAATGATTATTGAAATACTGTTGGTAATTTGGCATAGCAGGATAGGATTACGGAACATGGAAGCGCCATCTCGCTTTTAAGGATATAAAAATTATGAAATATAAAAAAAGGGTACGACTGACTAAAGTGGCAATCACAGATCGAAGTGTGATACATTCCCTTACCTTTTTCCCTTTTTCCACAGACCCAAACAAACCCAAACGAAACATCATTGTTTGGGTTTGTATGGGTTTGTCTCTGCGAGAATTCAATAAATTCGGGAAATTCGGATCGGTGCGGTGCGTTGAATGAAGTATTTTGTTCTCCTCGTATCGGGGAACACATACCTACTGATTTCGGTGAGTCGTGTATGGACGACACCAGGGCTCGGTGCATACTCGTTACACTCGGACGTTCGTCCGCAGGTGTGGTGATGCAACTCGTGTGCACGCTCTGTGTCACTCCGCAATCCATGTATATACGTATATCATAATGTTTATACCCGTGGCTTTACGGAATATGCAGACGTTGCACTTATTGTGAGTGGAACGATCACTGCACCGTAACGGAAGGCAAAAGTTTTCCATCGTCTCGGAGGCCAGGTACCGTTCCCATCCTATCACATACCGCCTCACTCTGCACTCATTGGCGTCTCTACCCACGTAACGCGCTACTATACTGTCACTTTTATGTGACGAGATAGTTTCTTCTTAGTTCCTTCGTTTTTACTTCGTTTCAACTTCGTTTTTCTGAAGCCATCTATTGAAAAAATCATGGATTTCTTTTTACTGCGCCTAATGTAAGGCAGGCCCTAAATAACAAAAGGGTGTTACGATTTTTACCATTTTTTCCATACATGGACGTAGACAATGAAAAAAAAATCATTAGAAACCTATCAATTTCGAGCTTGTAAATGGTCTTCCTGCCTTGAGTGATTGCTGCGCATTGTTTTCATCATATAAAAATTTATTTAAGCTAAAAAAAAATTATTTATTCAATATTCTAAATTAGTGAAAATAACGATCAAACGTAACTGTGATTAATAATGAAATTCAAATTATTCATTCGACTGATTTAATCCAAAATTGATTAAATGACCAAATACGAGCAAATTTATCGAACTTATTACAGAAGTATGTACATTACGTGATTCCGAATATTTATGAAGCACGGCACGATGCGGTGCGATAACAATTAACGTTGCGTGAAAGGAAAAGTGGTTTGGCTCTTCAAGCGGACAGATGTTATCCAAGCTCCAGTAGAAAGGGTCGATCTATCAAACTCGGATTGTCGTCGCTCGAGCGGGACCGTCTTCTCCGTGTCTCGACCACATGTGATTTAATCACGTATTACTTTCGCTTTTTATCATCATCCAATAAATTCCTGCGAAGGCGGAGGAACTCTTGGAAAGAAAAAACGTCACACGGAGAGAAACTCTCTGCGTGCATTTTTTCTTAGGCATCGCTCAAGACAGGAAGACCATATACAAATTTGAAAAAATTGATGTTTTTTTCGATCAATTGGTAGTTCAATTTTTTAAGAATATTGAGATGAATTTTTACAGCGAAATTCCATAAACTGTTTGCCTTCGAGCTTGTAAATAGTCTCTCCCCCTTAAGAGACGCCAGAAAGTTGAGACAATCTACCGTTCATATTTTCATCCTGGGGTCTACCTTGATATCTTCATTTTATCAGCAGATACGAATAAGAAAGAAGGAAAGAAAAAGGGAAGAGTACGAAACGCCGGCGCGAGTTCTCTCTGCCACGAAATTACACGCTGGGAAAGGCATGAAGAGAACCGGTGGTAAACATGTATACATAACTTGTCCACTATACGTACGCTCGAGTAAATGCATCGAATGTGTTTCGTTCGTGTGTAAGCGTGACCGAAGTACGTGTGCGTCCGCTTAACGGAGGATATTTGCCGCATAGGTGCGCCCATGCGTGCTCTCTATATCGGACCGTCGCTTCCACTCTTCCAGCCATGGAATACACGACGTCCGTGAAACTCTCCCTGCTGGATAAAGCCCTAATATTATCTACAGCTTAATGTAAAAAAAATCACAAACTAAAACCAAAATCACAGAATCACAAAAATCACAAAGCCAAACACAGACACGGTTTTTGAAGTATGAAGCTAACTCTCATCCAATTCCCTAGTGGTCCCTAGTGTTTCAGAAGGTATTTTTTAACCGAGGGCAGCACTGGTCTTTTTTTATTATTTCGTGACGAATTTTATTATTAGTAAACAAATGACTGGAGAAAAGTATAAATATTTGTTTTGGTTAGTTATTTGATGCACCTACTTCACCTTACGTTATTTGATGGATTTTCACACAACACGTCCCATAGAAAGCCATGATCATCTCTGCTCCCGTACGTGTGTAGTTGTAGAGAAAAAAGGATGAGCCGATCACTCGTTAAGCAAACTAGATAGTGGTGTGTACTTGTCGGCGACCTTGAAAAGTTCAAGTACACGATGCGGGTCATGTTCACATAATAATATGCTACTAGGCCCCTGCGTAAACGTGAGTCATGATCAACGTCGCCGAAGGCGTTCCGCGGTACACGTATCGCCACTTCTCTTCTGAGAGATAGTTCGTGGCATACGAGTAGCCACGCGCCGCATTACGGTTACTCGCAGAGACCGATCTGCACCGTAAAACCGGGACCACCATTGTTGTTATCAATCAATAGGTATACGCGTTGACCCAACGATAAATATCCACACGTATACCGCCACGATGAATTATCGAGTTCTCACTAATTGCTCGTAAAAGCTTAATCGCCGTACGGTTCACGACACGCTCGTAAATCGTCCCGGTCTTTATCAATTTCGAGAGCTCGTCTCCTCGCGTATTGCTAAAAATCAGTCCGTGATACACGTCGCTCTGTCTTCAGCTCGAAGAGTCTTCAATATTACTAGCTTTTTCTGTCGTAGGTGCTAGCGGTGGTTATAATTGTGTTGCAAAATTTTATTTTTTCACAGATATTTTCATACTAATAAAATTGAATATTGAATAAATCATTTTACTTCGGGTTTTTGATAATTCGAGTAAACAATGGCATTTTCACTTTTACAGAAGATTAATGGAGAAAGGTTCGTCGAGGCCCTGGCAAGAGACCCTACAGGAAGCTATCGGTGAATCCAGATTGGATGGAAGTGCCCTTCGCGAATACTTCAGGCCGTTGGAAGACTGGCTAAGAACGGAAAATCTGCGAAACGGCGAGGTTGTCGGTTGGTCATACGGTAAGGTTCTTATTCTTCCAATAAGGCATGTAAGGAGGCTAGAGGAAAAAAGAGGAATATTGGGAAAAATCGGAATATTTCACGATTAACATTTCTCATTTTTTCCCAATTTTCTCCAAATCAGGGGAAAACGGAGAACATATCAGAAATTTTGAAAAAAATTCTTCCAAGGATAAGTCTCCGTTTTAAAAGTGAAAGTAACAGCTTCGTTACTGCAGTTTGTTTTATTACGGGATCTCTGGAGTTATAGCGAGTCGAACAACCGCACTACCCGGATATCGTTTGCCCAAAAAAAATGACTTTGCACTTTTTTATCCGTATATTCATTGGGTTTATTCCGACCGGATTGCGAATCCATGGCTTATTAGTTGAACTAGTTACGTAATCGTCTGGTAACGGATCGTAAGTTCACATATCTTTGGCAGGGTAACGTTTCATTAATTTCCTTCAGCACTGCTCTTTTTTTTTAATTATAACCTCGGTCTTTTTTGTTGTCGATCTTTGGATTTTTTGAGTCTTCTTTCTTCTCTACCCTTTTGATTTTCTACTCTGTATGACCTGGGCTAAAATCAAAATTTCAAAAAATTTAATAACTTCAAAAATAGGAAGATTTCAGCGCAAATGACAAACCTGACGAGTTTTCAAAACTTCGGGTGTCGACCTATATTCAAAGTGAAGGCCCACACTTGCGGCTCTCTTGTCATTTTTGCCTGTCAATTATCACCAAAAATCTTTTGTTTGCTATTCGTTAACTAGGAATTTGTTTGTTTGGGTTTAGATTTGTTTTAGTTGAGTTTGACACAGTTTGAGTTGAGTTTGAGTTTGACACAGGCCACAATGGCGGTTCAGGGAATTTCGTTGATAAATCGGTCAATAAATCAAGCGTTCCAGGGGTGGGGGCTTTTATTCGTATCACGTAACTGGAACGGGCAACCAGCACTAATAAGCATAAAAAAGACAACGTCGTCCGGAAACCGTGTGGCCAGTCGATGTTTCTCCCAGCGAATGTTACATGAGAGAGTATAACTTACAATCTCGTACTCCGCACGATTCGATACGTGATTATATTAATTTACACGTCGCGTTCACCGCACGTTCGACTACATTTGATCGGTAGAAATTCCGTGTCTGGGGATTTTTTTCCACCTGAGGACCCGAGAACGTCATCACGGAGAACCGATAAAAGCGACAACGAAATTTAACGTATCAATACCATTGAAAATCCATCGAAGTAGTACTATTGCCAGGGGACGGTAACTAATATACAATCCGATTCAAAAGTAGTAGCAATACTGTAAGTTTTCTATACGAACGAGGAATCGAATATTTCGGCAAAAAAATTTCCCACCAATTTACCGAGCGGAATTTTGAAGTGGAAATTATGAAGCAGGAGCTGGGAAGGGCGGTAAGGGATCCGGCAACAGCATCTTGCGCAACTGTAGCATCGTGAGGTAGAGTCGTGAGACCCGTTCCAACGGCACGATCTATTTCTAGGAGTACCGGCAGAGAGCCGCTGCCACACTGTCCGCCATTCTCGACATTCAGATATACTTTCCATGCCTCGTTGCTCTTTGTTTTTGTCCCACGACACACTTCTTGTACCAAGTGTACGGCTGTTTTTATAGTCACATGGTTACCGTGCTCTTTTTTAAACTTAGATTGGCACTTATAATATTATATACGACAATTGTACGGAAACATATGCGCCGAGGAAAGTAATAACAATAATTGTTATAATAATTTAAATAAGTTTTACTTATGGAATATTTCGAAGTGTGTGGCCATTTTTAGTATTCATTCATTAAGAAATTATTAAATTGATTAACTCATTTATTAATCAATTAATAATTAATAAATTATATATATATATAGATATTCCTTTGATTTTTTAGCACGCAATTATGTCAATTTCGTTAATTTCTCATTATTATAAAACCTTGCAGATGGTGACTATTGTAAGCGGAGTATCGAGACTGCTGGTCTTCAAGTGTTCGGCAGTGGTTTCTACAATTCGGCCATGACTACTTACGGTTTATCAACAGTATCGGCGAAATTACGAATCCTCTTGAGTGCGATAGTCGTTCCAGTGGTGTCTTCAATGGTGTCACGTTTCTAGACGAGTAAAAGGGGAAGAAAGCGTATTGTAATGAAGACTTTTTTTGGGCACTCTTTCGGAGTACCTGGTACATGACCATCCCACAGTACTTGACGCAGCAATGAGATTTCTGTTTTTGTCAACGCTTCCGGAAGTGTCGATGGGTGGGTGAGTGCAGCGCACATCAATGGCGTTAACAGTAGCAGCACATATTGGGCGTCGGACTCGGTACTACTTTTAGAATTCGACTAAAGACGAAACTACTTTTAGAATTCTCGACGAATCGATCTATCTAGAAAGCGTACGCGTGGAGAGCTCGATATACAAAAATCATGTCACGTTACCGATCGCGTATCATATGAGCTTGACTTCGATCGGTACTATCAGTAAATCAAAGTAAAGCGAAATAAACAATAATTATATACATATAATTAAAATAAATAATAATTATATACTATACATAGAGTTTAAAATGTCCGGATGAAACTCGACAGCGAAAGGCGACCGAAAAAAAACAAGATGAGAAAAACCGTTTACGTGTGTCCTGCGTCGCGCCGCTGCAACGGAAGCAATTGTGTTGGCGAGAAACTGCCCCAAAAGTGGTCAGCTGTGGCGGTTACGCAATGGAAATACTTGCCGGTCTCGAAAACGTTTCCGGGTACGCATCGCGAGTCGTCAACTATGATGGCAAACACAATGAGACTTGTTGCGCGAATACCGCGCCCTGCGGAGATGTCATCGCGATTTCTTTCCACATGTAGGCTTTTCGCTTTCACCGTTTATGGACGACCGAGTTGTATCACTCGGTATCCGTGAGACCCCATCGAATTTCTTTATTCCGAGAACGTCGAAACAAGCAAAAAAAGCCCGGTTCCAGAATTTTTTATTAGCCTCGAAACTCATGGCGGCTGCAAAGCTTTTTTTTACAAAGGCTTTTTTCAATCAAAAATTGTCCGACGTAAATAATGTCGAATTTATATTAAAAGATCGATTATAATTTTTACGAAATATTAAGATTTTATTATATATATTTATCTCGATATAAAATTTTTGCATTTGCTAGTCGTAATGCAGTTTTTTTTTAAATGAATATTGAATAAATAGTGAATATGGATATTGCAAAATTACTCCCTGCGATTTTCCATCAAAAGCTCGTATCTATCGTGACGAGGATAACGAATATCATCGTTGCGGTCATCACCACGATTTGTAATGCCAATATGTGAATTTCTTTCTGATATGACGTAAGAGATTGTGAAATCCAAAAGTCGGTCAGAAGATAATACTATTGGAATCATGAGGGAAAATACACTCGATAACCCAGTGACACGAGATTGAACTATAACCAGCAGCAAAAAATATCGTAATCCGATGACCTTTATCAGACTCGATTGCAGGGAGGAAGGGGTTATCTGGTTGGTTTTCTCGTTTTATTTATTCACTCTGCCAGTAGCCGTTGAATAATTTTGTTCAGTACTCGTCAAGCCACGTCGTCGAAAACATGGGGAAAAACGTTTGGTCGTACGGAACTGTGTTTCTTCTAATTTTGGCTCTGTTGAGCTTGGCAGAAGGAGACCAAAATGAGGGTGTTAAAACGGGTCGTTATCAGCAGGGCCCTACGCGTCCTTCGAACGGAACCGGTCTTTGCTACAAACGGATTCCGTAAGTAAACGTTATTGAAAATATTGATTTTTGTAAAAGTTGTAAAAGATTATGTAAAAGATTCTCTACCCCACAAATGCTTCGATTCCAGATACGCCCAAGCTGTAGAGCTGAGCAATGAGACCGGAAACGTTCGAGTGGTACAATCAGGCGCTGGACAATCAGGAGTGAAAACAGTATAGACATCAGACAATATCACTAGATTTTAAATATGTCAGATTTCGCAATTCCGATGAAAGAAGTAATCTTTAATTACAGAGTCATCAGTCCGGGAGCGGTGGTTGGGTGATGATACTTGACTGCTGTGAGGGCTACGTCAGAGACGAGGTTACAGGCAAATGTGTAGTTTATTGCGACGGTGGTTGCGTCGGTGGTGTATGCTCTCCTGGTGGGATCTGCAATTGCCAGCCTGGTTGGAATGCCCAGAGTGGTGTCTGTAAGCCGGTTTGCAGACAACCGTGTCAAAAAGATGCGTATTGCTTTGAGCCGGATGTTTGCGCTTGCAAGTACGGTTACGAAGAGAACGTCGAAGGTCAATGTACACCTATATGTGTCGGTGGCTGTGAGAACGGGGATTGCGTCGCTTTTCAAACCTGCCGCTGTAGGCCCGGTTACGTAATGAACAACAATCAAAAGTGTCAGGCTGTTTGTGAGGGTGGTTGTCCAAACGGAGAATGTATCAAGCCCGGACATTGTTCCTGCCGCACGGGGTGAGTTGATGAGAATATCTATGTAAATATTTGAAAAATACTATTTCTCCTGAAAACCGATAATCCTGCAGAGGCGTTTGGGTTTGTTCCAATGGGTCAACCTAAACAGCATTTACAGTTTGGACTGGTATTCGCACTAGTAACGATGATAGACGTTTTAGAAAAACTATCGTCATTCTAGATACGTCAATCCTCCTGGTGAGACCGAGACATGTCTGCCAGATTGCGGTCCTAATGGATGCATCAATGGCGAGTGCACATCACCAGGAGTCTGCACCTGCCAACCTGGATATACACAGGACTCGCGAACAGGGTCTTGCGTTCCGCATTGTCCATCCGGCTGTGAAAGAAATTCTCATTGCGTATCACCGGGTCGTTGCGTTTGCGATCCTGGATTCTATCCGGACCGGTATACCGGAGCTTGCACTTACCAGCAAACATCCAGACCTCATCCTACATATGGCGAATCGGAGTCTTCAGTTACCCAATGTGATAGACCTTGTTTGAACGGTCGATGTACAGGTTGGAATACGTGCACGTGCAACGTCGGATACACGCCCGATCCCAGAGATCCGACAAACAGTCATTGCATACCCACGTGTGCCGGAGGTTGTCCCAATGGAGTTTGTTCGGGTCCGAACTTTTGTATCTGTAAACTGGGATACGTCAAAGATCGTAGCGTCAAAGGTAGGCAAAGGTGCATTCCCCGTGAAGAACCTGACTCGTATTGAAGTCACTTGTATGATGACTCTTCTAAGAATATTCCCAATATGGAATTCCTACAATGTAACAACGAAGACAGCATAAGTAGTATCGAACGGAACAGAAAGTGAATTGCTATTAAACCAGATAAGAATAAAGACGACTCTGTAAGAACTATACCTAATACGCTGAAAAATACAATGACTCCAATTTTGTTTCGATTGACTCGCTCAATAGCCTGGATAATTGATCAAAAATTCCCAACCCGGTGCCATTTCATTTTCCGAAAGCACTGCTGAAAGTACAAATCCTGTTAACCTCCACTCTGTAAACTATCGATCCCACAGCAAAGTCTGTCTCACTCCCTCTACCATATATATATATTGTGACGTGGCGTCACAATCGCGCAGGCTCGACGCTGGCTCAACAAAACCCCGTAAGATCCTCCCCTCCCTTACGCACTGCATACCCCCCTTTTCTTTGCGCTTCTCCCGCTCTTTTCGTTTTTTTTATTTAGAAATAAGCCGCGCAAATGTGTGGCCCCGCGAGGCCCGAAAAACCCCATGTAAAAA
>JAPYZJ010001960.1:0-23617 GCA_030522765.1 Ophioninae sp. B BG-2022a
ACGGGAAAAAGAAAAAAAAAAAAAAAAAAAAAAAAAAAAGATTGAGAGAGGGAGTCGAGGCCACGAAGAGAAGAATTCAACCCAAACATTCTTCTCGCAAATGCCGAGAGAATTACATTCGTGTGGACGAAGACGGATGGGGATTGGGTTTGTTTGGGTCAGGGAACTTCCCCAATGAAAGTTGATGAGAAACGCGCTGAAAATCGCATTGTAGATCCTCATGCATCTTCTAGAAATTGACTAATTGATTATTGTTTATTCGATTTTATTTATTATCTTTTACACGATTTAATCAATTTTTTTCACGATTTTATTGAATTATTATTCAATGGATTTAACTAATTGTTTTCTCGTTTTAATTACTGATTACTTGATTTATTTGAGTATTTACTCGTTTCAGATAATAATTATGCCTTTCAATTATCATTTATTGGATTTAATTAATTATTTACAAGTATTGATAATTTTTTACTCAATTATATTAATTATTTGCTCGTTTTACTTACTAATTACTTGATTCAATGAATTATTTACGTATTCAAACGAATTATTAAGTAATTCGATTGAATTCATATAAAATATAATTAATTATTTAATTAATTGAGTTGTAAATTGAATTTAATAAGGAATAATTAATTAAATATGGAAAAACTGGATTTATTTATGGAGAATGTTGACGAGAAATAAATTTTCTGATTGGAAAATAAACTTTTTAAATGAATGACACGTACAAATGATTAAATTCATAAATTACGAAAATTAATTTTCAAATAAAAATTTTTTTAAAGGCACCTATTAATGGATAAAAAATGTTAAAGTAACATTATCTTGATTAAAACATAATTTACGTAATTGCAGAAACTAATTATTCACGTTTATTAAAGAAATTACAGAACGCGAAGAAAACCACGTAAAAATTTTTTTTTTTCAATTCTTGCAGCTTTTCATATCAAGTACGTAGACGAGTCCCTCGATAAATCAGGAGGATGGGTTAACGAGGATTTTTCATATTGATGCACCGAGAATGCATCTTGATTATTGCCCACGCAAAATTGCACAGTAATTCATTGAAAATTATTCACTATTCTTTGTTAACTTTCGACTCTTTTGCAACATCCGTCGTATATCACGTTGATGTACACACACATACGCAAACTCCGGGCTCGCAATGTTCCATCAAACTTCGCGGTGTTTTCTTCGTTTTTCTATTTTTCTTCGAGTATGAAATTTCATACTGCGCGCGTGTGAAAGCCACACGACGTGTACGACGATCGTTTAAATGGAACGGCACCATCAGTTGAACAAAAAAAAGAATCTGAAAATTACTCGTCTCCGATCTCGATATGACGTAGCGAGAAATCACGCAATCTCTCTATCATCGTCGTCCTAATAACGAGAAATAGACGTGTGGGCGACATTCATCGGTCACCTTTATTTTCGCACCGTTTTAATTGCTTTCGATCTAGAAAGAAAAATTGATTGATCGTTTTTTCGTTAATTATATATAATAATTTTTTGGCGATTAATAATTATATTGTTTTTTTTTGTTTTTTTTTCTTTACGATTATTAATTGTATAATATATTTTTTGTTTTTTGGTAATTATTAATTATATAATATATTTTTTAAAAATTTTATCATGATCGATTGTTAATAAAACAGCATTGATTTTTTCACCCTTTTATTTATATTCTATGAAAGAAAAAATATTGATAAATTGTTCGTTCGACGATATTGTTAATTAGATAATACAATATTTTTTCTTTTTTTCGTTCGGTAATTACTTAGGATTTATTTTTTCATTTTTTAATTTATTTTTCATAGAAGAAAAAATATGAATAATTTGTTAGTTTGTCGACATCGTTAACCCAAACAAGCACCAAATTGAATGATAAATAGTAACAACAAAATAGAAAGAAAAGCACACGAGAACAATCGTTGGAATAATATTTTCAAAAATTCTGTATCGAATGGTAAATTCGATTAACAAAAATTAAAAAAAATACAACCATAAAAAACAGTGAATATTAAATGTATTATTAGAAAAGTGATAAAAACGAGAGGGAGGGAGATAAAGAACGAGGAGAAGAGGGAGACCGGTACAAATGGAAAGAGAGAGAGGGAGAGAAAGGAAGAGAGCTGGAGAGAGGAAAAGGGGGAGGGATCACGGACGTAAGAGCAAAAGGGGAGGGTGTGGGCGCCCCAAGGCCTTCTGCTCGCCATCTACGGTCAAGCAAACCTCGACACCGGGTTCGAGAGCGGAGACCGCGAAGACCAAGCGGGATGGAGGAGCAGGACGAAGCGTTAAAGTGGGAGGAGGTTGAGAGGAGCTCCTATTCGGTTCTCTCGTTCCTCGGCTCTCGAGGAATGGAGGATCCTCCTCGACGACGAGGATCGTCGTTTTATCCAGCCAAGTAGAATGCTTGGAACCGTGATGAAACGGAGGAGGCGATGAAAGATCGCGTTTCTTCGGTATGATCCTTGCCGTTTCCTATACCGGGTTTGTTCGGAGCATAAAGTGACTTCTCATATTTTTTAAATTTTTATTTTGGTTTCTTGAATTGGTGTCTTCAATATACAGGGTGGGGATAAAGTATGGAAACTCCTAAAAATTTAGGAGGGTTTTTTTATGAAACCTAAATATTCAAGGTCAAGTCATCTATTTTCAAGGAGAAATTCATGACATTCCAAAATATTCAAGGTCAAGTCTTCGGTAATTTTCGAGGAGGAATCCATGACATTTAAAAATATTCAAGGTCAAGTCTTTGGTAACTTTCAAGGAGAAATCCATGACGTTTAAAAATATTCAAGGACAAGTTTTTGGTTATTTTCAAGGAGGAATCTATGAAATTCCAAAATGTTCAAGGTCAAGTTTTTAGAAATTTTCAAGGAGGAATCCATGACATTTCGAAATATTCAAGGTCAAGTATTTGGTCATTTTCAAGGACGAATTCGTGACATTCGTATTGACCTTGAACCTCCTAAAGGTCATTTCAAGGTGAACTTCGTTTTTTTTTCAAATGGAAACCCCTATTTTTTACACCGGCAATCGAAAGATCCGAGAATTTTACCTTGAAATGTGTACTCGGACCATTGGTCAGACGTGATCCTGAACGTCAATATTTCGACGTTTTCGAATGCGAAATTTACCGATTTTTCAGTTGATAATGCAAAAAAAGAGTGGTTTCAACTCGAAGCTGAGTTTCAAGGTCACATTGAAGGTCACCATTTGGATTTTTTGTTAAGAGTTGATCTAAAAATGATGATTTTTACCTGTTTTGTTTGTGTGGCGTGTTTTGGCATGCTTGGCGATACAACCGTTCTCCTCTCGCCCGCTCCACGTTCTATTCACATTTCGTCGATCCTCTTTCCCTCGGAATTCGTAAATTCGCTCGAACCCACCGCTCCGTGTGATCCGTCTGGAAAGCTCCGACGTCCTTTTGGGACCTTCCCAAACCCCCTTAATGCTCGAGAAAAAGAGCAATAATAAAATCACTTTCTTCTTGGAAGAACGCGATTGATGATCCCGCTTTGGTCACAAAAAACATGGCGGCTTTGCAAGATTTTTTTTCGACGAAACGAGTTGGATCGCGAAGTTGGAATTTTACAGACTTGTCATATATACTCCTGTCGAATTGACGTTTTTTTTCCGTCCGAAAATATTTGGAAACAGTGGAATTATTATTGTTCAAAAAAATGCTGTCGAACATAAACTTTTTTGTATTAATGAATTTTTCGTGCGATTTATAATTTCGAAAATTGTTCTGCTTTTAAAAATGTTCAAATTTTGTTTTGTATTTTGTTTTTTTAATTTAATTTTCGTATTTTCAAAGGTATAAAAATAAATAAAATAATAGTTCGATTTTCATTAAAAAAAAAACAATTTGAATAAAAGATTTCACTATATGAAGTTTAATTTTATTTTAACGTTTACCACAGAGACACGCAACTCGTTCGCTTTCTCCGACGTTTCTTCGCACCTCATCCACCAACCGGAAATCCTCTCAGAGGTGGACCCCTCAATCTTCGTTCGAGCCACTTTACAATTATACATCGCGCCCTCGCTCGAATGGAATGCGATTTTAATCGTTCATAAATTGCAGCGAGGGCCTCCAGGCGCATCCAATCCGTTGATATCACATTGTAATCCACCATGTACGAAGAAGTCGAGAAAAGGCCAATTCTAGAGTCATTGCAACAAATCCAACTTTAACTATTGGGGTGTTTAATAAAAGTGATTTAATTCAAAAAATCGATCATTTGTCAACGAGATTTTTCAATTTTTTTTCTATTTTTCTCGACTGTCCTCGAAATAACCTCTTTTTTTACTGTCCTGGAAATAACGTTTATACCGAAACACTCGAAATCGTTTTTGGACGATTTTGATGATGCACAATGGAGGCTAATGTGTTATGGAAGCTAAAGTCAATTTGGAAGGCGGTCCTCGAAGTCTACCGTCCTCGAAATCACTTTTCCTCGCGAATACAAAAATATACAGATGCGCGGGGGAATTCGAGCTCGGACGCGGCCATCAACCTCATTGGCGGCGCCTGGAGCCTCGCCCGAGATGCACCAAGTGCATTCCCGTCGGAGACGTCCGATCCACGGAGCGCTAAAAGGAAAAGATGCGCGATCGTACGTATAGGGTGATTCAAAAAACATTGACCAGTTTTTCCCCCATATTCTCCTGTCCATTGACCGAAATAAACCCAAACAAAAAGCCTGATAAAATATGAACACTGAATATTAATATTCAAAAGTCCCACAAGTTGCAATTTTTTATTTTCAAAGTTAAAAAATAAACGAAAAAATAAAACTGAAAATAAACTTGTAGTCCCATTACTGATTAAATTATCAAGATTATACAGTTTTCTCAAGGCACGATTTTATAGAAATTGAACCGATCTACAAAAAAGGTGCTATTTCATTTTGTGATAAATCCGACAGTTTTGCTGGAAAAGTGAAAAAAATTAAAAATTCACTGTAAATTCAACTTTGACCTTGAATAACTTTCGAAAGAGTGGATTCATCGTAAACTGACAAGATACCTTTTTTGTAGACCGTTCAATTTTCTATAAAAATATGTTTTCAGAATTATTTTACCTTCACTCATTGACGACTTATAAAATTTAAAAGTGGGAAAGGGACTTTGATTTTTTTATTTTTCTTTTAATAAGAAAAATCAAATTGCCCAAGGAACTTTTAAATATTAATATAAACTGCTCATATATTACCAAGGTCTCGTTTTATTTGACTGAAATGACTGAACGAGAAAATTTCAAAAAAAATGGTCGAGTTTTTTTGAATCACCCTATTGTAAGTACACATCGCTTGAACCCACCTTCGACTCGATTTGCCCCCCTCCCCTCGTTTTCTACCTCTTGAATTTATTTGTACGTTTCCTCTCCGGTTTTAAATCTTTCGCGGAGAGGATTCACAAGCGCTATAGATCGACGATCCAGCCAGCGAAGCCTCGCGCTTCCCTTGAATCACAATCGGCTCGACCGTCGCGAAGCGAGTCAGGATTAATTAGCGATCGCCGTTTCGACAAAGGAGCGCCGGAGCGCGATACCCATTTGTACTTTTCTAAAACAATAAAAATCCTAAACAATAGACGTTAAAACAAAAATAAGTAAACAAATGAAAAATTTCATTAAAATAATAAGCAACGAACGAAAATGATCGATAATTTAAAAAATCGTGACGAATCAAAATTAATAGAAAAAATAATACGTAATAATATAAAAAGCGAAAAAAATTACATTTTTTATTTAAACAAAGTCTTTCATAAATTATAATTAGTTAAGGTAATTTTTTTAATACGAAAAATTTCCAACATTTCATTCATTTATTATTATTTTTATGGGATTAAGGAGATAAAGAAAACAAAACAAAAATAACTGAAAGTAAGAATAAAAAATGAAGAAAAATATGAAAACAGTAGAAATATAGTACCTAGATCCGTCAGACATATTGGATTATTTTTAAGTATTCATATCTATAAAATCGAAAGGACGACTCACGTGTATATATGAAATCACTTTTCGCGCGCATATACACGTTTATTTTTATCAACCGCCGATGATGGCGGTT
The DNA here is from genome assembly GCA_030522765.1 of Ophioninae sp. B BG-2022a. Lineage (NCBI taxonomy): Eukaryota > Metazoa > Arthropoda > Insecta > Hymenoptera > Ichneumonidae > Ophioninae sp. B BG-2022a. The sequence goes on from JAPYZJ010001960.1 coordinate 6,093, forward strand.
TCAATAAAAAGATCGTAAAGATCCGAGAGTAAAAGTACGAGTGATAATGCATTCGCATTACGAGAGCACTCGTGCGTACGATAAGTGTGTGGCTTGAGCACAGCCTCCGCCTATGCTCAGGCAGCCCGATGTACCGGGAGATCTTCGTGCATACAGGTATAACGGGCCCCTCGAGTGGAAGAAGTTTCACAAAGCGTTGCGGTGCCGCTACGTAGTATGGAATTACTCGAGACACGTGGGCAAAAATTCGGGGCCGAAACGTGATCCTTGTCAGAAACCGGAAGTTCAAACAAATTGTAATACGCGTTGATGGTCGACTGCAGGAGAAATCCGTAAACGTTTCAATGATTGAAAGCACAAATGAATCCAAAAAAATGTTATGTTTGGAAGTTTAACTAAACCGAAACATGTTTCAATGTTCGCCAATCTGGCCCAACCCAAACGTATTTTAATATTCGTGAATTCAAAATAAAACCAAACATACGATAATGTTCGTAAATTCAACCAAACCCAAACATCCTATAATGTTCGTAAATTCAACCAAACGCAAACATCCTATAATGTTCGTAAATTCAACCAAACCCAAACATATCATGTTTCAAAAATTCATTCGAACCCAAACATATTCTAATATACGCAGGTTCAGCCAAACCCAAACATATCGTAATATTTAAAGGTTTAACCAAACCCAAACGTGTACTAATATTTGAAAGTCCGATCAAACCCAAACATATCGTCATATTCGCAAATCCAACGAAACCTAAACATATTCTAATATTCGCGAATCCAACCAAACCCAAACGTATACTGATCTTCGCAAATCCAACCAAACCCAAAAATATTTTGATCTTCGTAAATCCAACCAAACCCAAACGTATCCCAATTTCCATAAATCCAACCAAACCCAAACATATTCTACTGAATAGAAAAACGGTTCATTTTTTCATCAAGTTCGCAACAACGAATCGGAAAATTCGATTTCTTCCTCCATCCACACAATCGGGCATTGTGCGTTTCATTATTTCCGATTGATTCTCCAGTCGACGGGCGTTTAAGGCGCTTCCGAGGAAGATGGCTCGTCAGCAGATAAGACCCTCTGTTTGGCTGGATTCGCGGCCAACTCGCTTCGTCTCGTTCCCTCCTCGTGTGAATCGGTTGTGAAGATCTTAGAGGAACGCGTCTTACGAATCCGCCAATACACAGGCTCGTAGATATTTATACACGCGTTCACGTTCCTCTCTCAAATGCGTATTTTGGCAAGGCTCTCGCCTTCAATAAACATTCACGTACCCGCATTATTCGCGCACAAAAACGGGCGCGCTTACAAAAGCCTCGGCGCGAGTCCTACACGCAGCTACTTATCTTGCGAGACATCAGAAAGAGCGCAACGAAATTATATGAACAAACAGATGTTCATCTTCCACATTAATAATAATAATAAAGAATAATTGAAAGTTGCAAATGGAAGAACCAAATAATTGTAATGGAAATCGGAAGTGGACTAATTGAATAATTAAACATTTAAAAAACCGACTAATTCGATTGGAAATTGAAAAATGACATAATTGAAAAAATTAATGAATTTTATTGAATAATTGAATGTTTGAATAATTTCAATAATGGAATAATTCAGTGATTACATAATTGAATAATGCAATGATCGAATAATTGAATAATTGAAATAATTGAATAATTGAATAATTCAAATAATTGAAATAATTGAAATAATTGAATAATTCAAATAATTGAAATAATTGAATAATTCAAATAATTGAAATAATTGAATAATTCAAATAATTGAAATAATTGAATAATTAAATATTCGAAATAATTGAATAATTGAAATAATTGAAATACCTGAATAATTGAATATTGGACTAATTGAACATTCAAATACTAGAAAAAATGAAATCAACATTGAAACCCGATAATGGTAGTTGTATCAGAATAAATTGAAAATTGAATGAAAACCGTAGATATTTTGTTTCCGAAACGAAATCGAAATAACGAAAAGAAATGGTATGTTTCGTATATATATTCGTATCGTATATAATTGTGATAATGAATTGTCGTTATTAGAATTACATTGATTACAATGGTCGTCGTTGTCTCCGTTATCAACTGCGGACATCGTTGTGCCCGTTGTCTTTTTCATCTCTCGCGAGTTTAACACGTTTTCAAGTACATCAATTAAGGCGTAATGCACTATACACACGTTTATTCGATTGTTCGTTCAGTAAGGAAAGAAAAGAAGAAAAAAAAGGGTGTCGCAATATTTCGGTTCGATCGACTAGAATAATAATACAAAAAGAAAAGAATATTAAATACAGGCACACTACACAACCGTTTTTTTCCGTATACTTTTCTCCCCCTTAATCCTTAAGCTTATTCTCGTCACTCTCGATGAGTTCAACATTTTTTTTTTTTGGTCTGCACACACATTCGTTCGAAGTACTCGTCTGTGGGTGGATGGCTTTGATGAGTGTAAAAATAAGTTTGTTGCTTTTTTTGGAACGATCAAAATTTATCGACGAGCGAGAATGATTTTGAGCAGAAAAATAGACGACGATTGTGGATTTGTAATTGTTGGACTGCAATGAGATTTTTTCGATTTTTCAAGTAATTTATGTATAATTATCCAATATATGTGTCAATTTTCGACAGAAAACGTAGGAAAGTTTCGGCAATTTTTCAGCACTCGAAATCGACGAGAAATAAGTTGGAAAATTGAACAAATAAAATTTCGTTGTATTTTAAATATGCAAACTTTTAATCTATATTTTATTGACGAGTCAAAAGAATATTACTTTATGAAAAAATACTTCAGTATAAAATTAAAATAGGAATAACAATTTTTCTCGTACTGTTCCAAATAAATTTTCAACCAAGAAAAAAAAATTGAATTTGTTTTCTCCTCTTAAGGTTTGTTTATTAATTAAAAAGTGTTTGTTTATCAATTTAAAAATGTCGTTGATTCGTCGCACTGCAAAAATTATTTAAATCAATTTAAAACAAATATTTTTTTCCGACTTGTCTGATAAATGACAAAGGCTCTGAAAATCATTCTCGTACTCAATTACGATTAATTGTTATCGTAATTGATTAATATTGACCTTGAAAAAAAAGCAACGCGTGAATATTAATTGGGCGTAATTACTTTTCAATCGAAATGAGTAATCTTCGACCATGATTCTCAGTCACTCGACGCAATTATTTCGAAGCTGAAAATCTCTAGTTAGAGTTCGCAGCATTTCTAATATAAAAAAAAAAAACAAAAATCAATACTAACATTTTCGTTTTTGGAAAAACGTACATTAGTTGCCTTTTTTTTGTTCAACAATTCAAACGAGATCGACAGTTCGATTGAAGTTTCATAAATTTACGATATCTCGCGAATCCGTAGAATTGTTGGAAAAAAAAGCTCGAAGAACAAAAAAACAAATGATGCTTTTTTATTTTCTTATTTTGGTAAAAATCCTTTGGTTTCATTCCAAATTTTTTGGATTCTTCCGTTCAACGTTTCGCGGAGAATCGCCGTTTTTTAGTCTCGTCCTCTTTTCGCTCGCTTCCAGCTTTGCTTTTTTTCATGTCCGGACGAACTTCCGGTCACCATCCGGATCCTCGGATTATTCGCCTCGTTCCTTCACGAGAAATGCTTCGAAACGAGAGTCTGCAGGATCTGGAAAAATTCATTCGGATGTATCAAGTCAACGATCGATTCTCAAATATTGATCATTAAATAACTGGCATTATTCGAATTTATTCATTTTTAAGGAATAAGTATGATCAGATGAAAATTCGTTTCATCCGTTGATTTATTTTTTTAGACATTGATAAAGTTGGAGATAAAATTTCAATAAAAAAATATTAACTATTGAATTTCTAATATTTTTAATTTATTTTTTGCGTTTGTTTGGGTTAAGAACCTCACCGTTCGAAAAAAAAAATTCTTTATTGTATTATAAAATAATTAATAATGATTAATTACTCATAAACAATTTAATTAATCCTCAACAAAATTAATAAAAGTAAAAAAATATACATTATTAATAAACCTTTTTTCATTATTAATATTTTCAAATAAAATTTCATAGAAAACTTCATTAATGTCCACGAAAATAAATATCGAAATGATTTTTCAATCACCATAATAATTCGTAGGAAATCAATTTATTCGAAAAATTTTGATTTTCTTGTTGGAAGGATCATCGAATCGAGCCTTCGAGAAAAATGCCAATATTTTTCGCAATTTCCAATCTCACAATTCAAAAATTGTTATTCCCCACGCATAAAAATAAATCTAGGGGAATTTCATTCCAAAAGTCATTCGACGGGCAGAAAAGTGTTGCAAATATCCAGGGGAATCCCGTTCGATGAAATAGTTATTCAGTGGTAAGGAGCGAGCTAATATCGCGTATTAGGATCGCTTGTCTATCGTATACTCGCGATAATAGACTCGAATATTTTAAGACACCAAATTTTCAGTGGGTGAGCTCTAAATAGTCCCAACGATGTTGTAACTCCAACGCCCCGCTGCGACTTCTTCTCTTTTACTGTGCGTGTCGAATGTGTAAGTAAAATTGAGTGAGAGCGCAAGAGAGAGACAAATAGAGGGAAGAAAAGGGGGAGTTTCATGTGTTTCCTCCCTTTCTTTCCACCTACTATTTTTCAGCCTCGATATTAACGTTTTCGGAACGACCGCGACCAATCACGTTTTATACGCGAATTTCGAATTTTTCAGTGAAATTCTGGGCTATCTTTGCGTATATATATATACAACGTACAGGCTCGGACAAAAGTATTAGACATCCTGGAATTTTCTATTCCGAAACGAAAAATGAAACCAGCAAAAAAAATTGTAACCCAAACAGAGGTTTGGAGTCATTTTCTGTGACTCTGTTTTGATTATTTTCAATAACTTCCGGTTGATTTGCTTTTCAATATTTTTATCGCTATGAAATTTGAAAATAAAAAATTAAACATTTGAAAAAAATGTTTCCATCGTTTAAAAAATTCTGTTTTAATAACCCAAACAGTCGTTTGGTTTACGGTTTGAAAAAAAGAAAGCTCTATTTTGCGTTGTCATTTTGCAATTTTTATTTAACTAACAAAAGAATTATTAAATTATTTTAAAAAATAAAGAAATAATTAATGAATGCGAATAAATCAATTATTTCGAATCTTTAAAGCTGCGAAATTCTAGTGATGCGCGTCTAGAAGAATTCCTAAAAAATTTCGAATTTTTTTTTTTTTTTTTTTTTTCGTTACATCGTTCAGATGAAAATGTTTGTTTTATTGCAGAAGTAAAATGTACTCGATTGCGTTCGTGCTTCCGAATTTAAGCGTCCGTGAATTATCGTAGCGGAAAAAAATTATTTTTATTTCTTTTTTTTTTTGGTGTACGAACCTTGATCAGGCTTCCTGCGGCTCAACCTTGACTCCTGTTAGGCTGTGATGATGCCTGGTCGCGAGTTTGCTCGCGAGATCATGCATCACGTCCCTGTATATAACCGTGTCCAAATTCTCGCCGAGCATGTAGAGGAGAAACCAATCGCCCACTTTGCTTCGTCGTACTATCGTCTCGACGGCTTCTCGTCGTACTAGGTGAAACCTCAGCCTCAGAAGATACACCCTCGTACGTGGCGAAAAGATAATTAAGACCTGACATCGAAAAATTCATTGAAATTATTATTTTTTGCTTAATTCGTTCCCTTTTTTGGTTTTTAATTCCTTCGTTTATATTTTCTGTTTTTTTTTTGGTTTTCAATAACTTCGTTTTCGATTTTTAAAATTAAAAATTTTTTAATTTGTTGGTTTCTTATTACTCTGTTTTCGTTTTTTAGTTTTTTTCGCTTTCAATTATTTTGTTTGCGATTTTTTACATTTTCGTTTTTTTAATTATTTGGTTTCCAATAATTCCGTTTACGTTTTTTAGTTTTTTTGGTTTTCAATTACTTTGTTTTCGATTTTCCTTTCGTTATCGAGTTTTTAATTTTTTGGTTTTCAATTACCTCATTTTCGATTTTTTTCATTATCGATTTTTTATTTTTTTGATTGTCAATTACTTCGTTTTCATTTTTTTCCTTTTCAATTTTTTAATCTTTTGGTTTTCAATTACTACGTTTCCATTTTTTTAGTTTTTTTTTCTGTTATCAAAGAGATCGCTTTCGTTTTGTTTAATTTTTTTTTTAATCGTTCGTAATTACATATCTTTGGTTTTTTATTGGTAGCAATTGTCGTAATAATTAAGGGAAATAATGATAATTGAATACTCACCCTGTACAATACGGTCAAAAGGCTAAGAATGCCGAGAGCGAGAAACCAGAACCACAAGAAAACATAGATCTTCTCATTGACGACATTAAGGGGCAGTATGCAAACGGCATCGTGGGTTTCCACCTCGCCGCTGACTCCGTACTTGTAAAACGTGCATTTGGTCATTCGAGGGAACACATAGATCATGGGATCGACTCGATCCTCCTGATCGGACTCGAGGAACCTCAGCACATCGATGCCGAACGTCAAAAAGGCACCGTCGAAGAAACGATTCATCAGGAACATCTGGCCTGCGCGAGGATCATCATTCAAATGTAAATTCAATATTATAAAATTTAACCAAATTTTGCATTTTTTATTTTACGTCTTTAAATTAAAAAAATTCGCATGTAAATTTTACTTTTTGATTAAAAAAATATCTAACATGAAAATGTTATTTTTTAAATAAAATAAAAATGTCTCAGGCAAATTTACGTTTCAAAATCAAAAAGAAAAAATATAACATGGAAACTTTACTTTTTAAATCAATAAAAAATTCATATAAATTTTAGTCTTTAATTCATTTTATTACACGAAACATGCCAAATGTTATGGGTATTGTTTGACCTTGTAAAATTCTTTGTAAAATTTAACATAAATTGTTTATTTATCAAAAATAAAATAATTCACACAATTTAAAGGCTCCAATTGAGTTTATATTACAGAAACATAAATAAAAGCTTGTAAAAAAAAACCATTCAGTGATCGTAAAAAATTGATGAAAAAGGTTTATTTTTTTATTATCACACGCCCCCCCCCCTTAAATATATAATAAATACCCAATGAAATAAAAATGAAGGTCGGATCTTATTTTGAGCGAGTGAAAAACGAAATCATTTAACCGAAATAAAAATCTTGTGTTTACCAAAAAAAAAAATGAGATAACTAAATTTCCGACTTTTTTTTCAAACTTTCATCCTCGCCTCGCGTATACTCACCGACGACGTTCATCAGCGCGAGAAGTTCGCAGATGTAGTATCTGTACGCCCACCAATTGTGAAAGCTAAGATTCTCCCAAAGATAATCGAGGAGCATTTTCTTTTTCTGCTTTTTCTCGACTTCTGAGCAAAGTCCAATATCGAGGTCCATCATGAGGGCGTGAATTTTGCCTCCCTCCCAGCCTTTCCAGAGCCAGCGGGGGGTATAAAAGAGGATGGCCTGCGACACAAGAACATCCGGTACAAAAGCTAACCCAAACGAAAATAAAATTAAAAAATCGAAAATAAAAAAAAAATGTTTTTTTTTTCGAATTATTTTTTTTTTTAAGTCTAAAATGCAATTCGATGCGGTTTTCCTCTTCGTTTTAACGGTCCGCGAGATGTAACTTCTCGTACCGAAGGAAACCGATAAATTATGTTTATACTCGGTGATGCTGTAAGCCCCAACGTCGGGATAATTTACTGCGTTATATATTTGCTTTAATGGAAGAGTAACGAGTGACCGGTGGCACTGACCAAACTATCGGACGAGCAATCACACAACCCGATTGCTCTCGGAGAGTTACACCTATAAATCCCTATAGATTATACCCGCGTTAATGTATCCGCGTGTACGTCAAACAAAAAAGATCAAAACGAACACCCTGTATATATACTTTCGATATACAATGATAATTCTCGAGACTCTTTTTTTTTTATTGCGGCACGTAAATTTTGTCACATTTTTGTAAATGTTTTTTGTATGCTTACTTTTATTTTAAATTACATATTTAATTCGTTTTTTATTTTAATAAAATATTACGTTCGTGTTTTTCATTGAAAATTTCGTCCGTTTTTGGTTTTAATTAAATATTCCATTCGTTTTTTTTTCATGCAAAGTTTTGTTCTTTTTTCTGGTTATTAAATATTTTGTTCTTTTCCGTTTTCATTTTTCTGTTAAACTCTCCATTTTTTTCTATTCCATAATTTCATTTTTCTGTTCTCCGGAAAATTTTAAATAATTCATTTTCTTTCATTTGTCAATTATTTTCCCATTAGAACACTAATTCTAAATTATTTAGATTTTAAAATTCGAATAAAGTGTTTTGGCTTATTTTATTTTAAATGCAAACTAAAAATTGATAGAATTTTATTTATAAAAGAATTAAAAACCAAAAATCGTTGCGGACTGTAAAAACGGTAAAAAGAAGTAGAAACATAAAGAAGAAATTTCAGAAAATAAAACTTCGATACATTTTTTAGACTTGTGTTAAAAAGAAAAAAAAAAAAAGAAAGATTTTATCGTTTTATTCGAAAAAAAAAAATGGAAACAAAAAATTATTGCGAGTTGTAAAAATACGAGCGAGTCGCGATACGTCGAAATTAAACGGCTGTTTTGACTCGGCGAAAGTACCATAACTCGTTTGTTTGCTGTAACTCGTCGCAATTTTCATGTTCGTATTTTTCTTTTGTTTTTTTTTCTTTTCGCATTAAGCCTCGTCGACAAAGACGAACGAGTTGAAGTTTCATTCTGCTAAGAGTAAATCGATCCGAACGATAAATCATTTGCGATGAAAATTTTAACAAATCAATTTAATCAAATTTCTTTTTCGAAACGTTTTTTGAGTGGACATTCGCGAAGGAAGTCACGAGTTCTTTCGGAATGAAAAATCATTTTTGAAACGCAAACTCCCATGTTCATTTTTAGGCACAGCGGGGAGAGGGGAGGGGGGTTTTAGGTTGTAACTCCGATTCGTCTCTTCCTTAAGGACTTCCGGGGCTTTTACTGCGTGATCGTTCCATGTTGAAAGTGTTTTGGCATCGCGCCCATCACGCTTTTTGAATTTCGTGGGAATTGCTATACCCGCGCACGACCCGAACGAATTGACACGTGTGGATCGCGAGGCTGCCAAACTTGCATCACGGAAATTGCACGAAATTCGTCTTCAACCGTGTTTGGACTCTTTCGTGGATGACCCGCTGATCGAATCGCCATCAAGATTGACAATATCCAGAATGATGGACCGACGATGAATCTTTTGGGTTCATCATCCAGAATGATGATGATTTATTGGGATCATCATCCAGGATATGATGATCTTTGAGACCATCTGATGCAACAATAATTCTTTTTATCGGGATCATTCAACCATGACATTGCAACAGTGATGATGATGGAAATCATAGTTCAGAATGATGCAACGATGATGCTTTACATCAGGATCATCATCCATGATGATTATCCAACCATGATACTCTTAGTTGGACCATCAGCGAAAATAATGATCCCATGATGATGCTTTTCATCCGAATCAACCAGGTTGATGCAACAATGGTGTTTTTTCATCAGGATCATCATCCATGAATGATTATTCAATAATGATGCTTTTGTTTGGACCATTATCCATAATGATTTTTCAACAATAACATTATTATTTGGATCATCGTTCAAAATAATGATTCAACCACAATTCCATCAAAGCCATCCAGAATGATGTCTTTTATCAAGATCATCCAGGATGAAAGGAAAATCATCCGACAGCCCAGAATGACCCAACGTTAATGAATCATCATCACAAACATTCATCCACCGAGGCTCCTCTTCACGTTACAATCGTGAGAACGCGCCGCAGTTCACGAAATGGACAAAAGTCTCAGACGACTTCCGCCAACTCTAAACTGCTAAAAGATGAATCGTTCTTCTGGCCTATCCGTAAAAATCCGTAAAAATAACATCTCAACGCGATAAATCAACGAGTTTTTTTTCCTCGCGACTAAATCACGGCTGTCGCGATCTCGAACGACGAGGGAATAAAAAATACCGAGAAATAAAACGTTCAGCGAGGGATATTTCGTAATAACGAGAATGAACGAGGTCGAAATGAAAGTTGTAAATGTACGGTCGTCATCGATCCACGTTGCGACGTTAGAGTTGATAAAAAAGAGAGGATCTTTTTTTGGGAAATGGATGAAGAATTAAGAGGTTACGAATCCATTATTTCCACAAAACTTAATAGACAGTTAACATTTATAAAAGAATCCAGTTATTGTTTACATCTGTACGTTTTGCTCGATCAAAAATCCATCTGGATCCATCAAGAATCATTGCAGATTCTCCTAAACCATCAAGAAATCCTTGAGGATTCAAACTCATTTTTCAGCTTCGATTCCAATGCAGAATCCTAATTAAAGTCCAATCTAGGTTCGTTGAAAAAATTTAGGCATCTGTGATTTTTGATTACAGCGAATATGTTCCTGGAAGCTCCTCAATTACCTAGAACTCTTGAAGACATTAAACCCTGGGCAATCTCTGAAATTCCCGACACCTCTACGCCAGAGAAATGACCAAGATGAAGTATATTTTCAGTCCAACAAGACAGCATCAGCGTTTCAGTCACAGTCCCAAAAATAGGATTCCCGTTTCGTCAAGATTCATGACGCGATTTTTCACGAGACAGAATCATTCAATGGAGCCGCCTCGTAGGAGAATAAATTTGTTTCTCTCGTCGAGTATCTCATGACGAATCGAAGTTCCCAAACTTTCGTTAAACCTGGAGCAAGTTCCAAAAACGAAATCTATTTCAAAGAACAGTGACGTGGAGGTGGGGTAGAAAACCCGAACTTCGATTGACCAGAAAGCTCAAAATTCCGAATTTGAATTTACCGAAACTACAAATTTGTGAATTCTTGGGTTTGTTTGGGTTTATTTAAAATCAAACTAACAAACCCAAAGAAATTCCGTAAACCTTTACGAAATTTGGGGTGGGGTAGGAAACCCGAACTTCGATTGACCAGAAGGCTCAACATTCCGAAACTACAAATTTCCTAAAGGTCATGCCAGCAAGAGCACGAAATTCGTTTGTTTGGGTTTGTTTGGTTTCGTTAGTTTAATTTAAACCCTTGATTTTAAACAAACCCAAACAATTTACAAAATTCGTAGTTTCGGAATATTCAAATTGGGGATTTTGAGTCTTCTGGTAATTCGAAGTTTCCTACCCCACCCCGTGACAGGAAACAACGATTCCCTCAAGACAACCAGAAAATCATCAGAATCGATAGCCAATAGAAGACACAATATGTTGCTTTTGAGCAATGATCATTACCGAGTGTGGATTGGCGAAGTGAGTGATTTTGAGATCAGGCTGTTAGCGTACACGTGCAAAGAGAATTTTGGGGTTCGTGTCAACGAACCTATCCAGTACAAAACTTACATCTCCCTCTCTCTTTCTCTCTTCATCTCGCCATCAACATCTTTCGCATTTTCCTCCATCCTTGTTTTCGCGTCTTGCTCACTCAACGCGGGAATAGTTCTGGTGGGTAAGTTTGCTGGCGATGGGCCAGTATTCGCCGATACGAGGATCGTAGATTCCGTCTCCTTTGGGTTTGAGTGCACGCCTGCATACGGAAATTCGCTAAGCTTTAGCAGCAACCCCCCCCCCCTCCCCCTCTTGCCCCTTTCCCTTCTTCATCGTTTTCTCCTCATCGAGGCCTCTTTGGCGAATGCATCAACGCTCACACGCATTCACACTTAATTCTCATCCCTAAGCTGCATTCTTCACGGCGTGTGAAACGGTACACGTGCGTCCAAGAAAATATGGCTTTCCGAGGCCGCCATTTTGGTAGCAAGTGGGGAATACCAAAGTGGAATTTACAATAAGCAAGAGAGTGAGGCTGAGAAATAAAACGAGAGTGGAGACTCCAATGAGAATTCATTGGGAAATGGGATATGAAGAAAAGTCTCGTACAGGTGTCTTCGTGATTGGGTTTTTGCAAATCTTCCTTTTTCTTTTTTAGGTTCGTTGGCTTGTGGCAATAACGAATGGACAGGGAAGAAGAGGTACTAATGAGATCTGATGGATGGAGATTCCACTCTTGCAATCTACCTGTGAATGGTGGATCGATCGTTAAGCCGATGATGAGTTTCTCAGGCTGCAGAACTCGATGGCTGGATTAACTTCCGGTTTTGTACACGATCAGATTTTTGTAGGAAATGATGAGTTGTAACATGTTCTCAGAGGGGATTAATGGGGATCGTGGATAGAGATTCTACGATCGTGGGAAACGTTCGAGACTAAAAGACGAGACTAAACGTATTAGACCCAGGATTGGTCTAGAAAGGACTTGGGTTCGAAAGAACAGGTCAAAATGGATGACCAAAAGCTGCAAACTACTTCTTAAGGATCCACTTATTGTCTGTATTTATATATCTTGTTTAGAAAATCATTGTCTAGTGTATCTAGGAATTCTTCATCATTCAAATTCAATTTTTGGATTCCAATATGGATTCCACTTAGAATCTAGGATCGTGACTTATTGGGGTCAGGGTTCAATGTCCCATCAGGAAAAGGGGAATTGCTAATCCAATTGAATTGGATGGAATGGAGAAAAATGACAGCTGATGCTCCTCCATCTTCTCCAATCTGAACCCTATACTCTACTGATTTGATAGAATCCTGACTCCTACTCCCAAACATCGATAAAAACATCCCTAACCCAAACAAATCCAACTTTTCGACTTTCTTACTTGCAGGAGCAGTGCGAAGATGACCCACTGATAGTACTTGTGTTGTTTGACGAGTGGATGATTGCCATGTCCATGTAGATCGTTTTTGCTGTTGGAAACGCCAGGATAAGGTACGGCGAGGCCTACGGTCATGTTGAAGGCGTGTATGAGGCTGTAAGTCGTATGAAGCCAGCAAAAGGTTTCGAGGACTGCTTTGTCAACAGCACCAGCGCCTTCGCAATGAATCGGCGAGCCCGAGATGCTCTTGCAAGCCAAAGTCAAACAGCAGCCCAACAGGAGGGCAACCGTGACTCTATAATGGAGACGAAATATGAAGGTGTCTTCGGAAGCTCGTTGGACTTTGAAGAGAGATCGCAACGACCCGAAGATGTCGATCATCTTCAGCATTATTGGCATTTTCTCGGATGTTCGAGTATCCGCTCTTCCGCGGCTGCTGCTCACGTGACACGCTTCCGTTTTGACGAATGAAAAAATCCTTGGTAGCAATTATCAGTTCGATCAACTGGTCTGCTCGGAATATCAATTTGATCACGACAGAGAAATCGATTTTCGATTCAAGCAAATCACGATTCGATATTCTTTAAAGCGACGTCATTGTTTAAACGAGTTTTCACGTTGATTCGAATACTCGAAAAGTAGCTTCGAGTCCGATTTACATTCTGGCCAAGTGTGGGGTCCCCAGAAACGCAGGGATTTTATCATCGAGCACTCTAAAGATCCACTCATCATCGTTCAGTCCGGAGATCCTCGTTTGATCGTAGCTACCAACGAACTATTGAATGATGTAAGTGAAGGCGATCAAACGAGATAGATAACCTACGACCCCAGAGGCCTTCGAAGTCTTCGTCTGTATCATTGTCGACCATCACTTCCATCAATCTCCCTCTTGTGTTTGATCACAGTCTTCACTTCCGCCACTTCCGAATTGCCCATCAATGTTTTTGATCAAGAATTATTTACGGCTACACTGTCACTCCCTGGGAAAAAAACTAGGGTTTTTGGGGAGGGACTAGGATTTTGAGAAAAAGACTAGGATTCCTAGGAGAGAATTAAGATTCCTAGGAAAATACTAGGATTCCTAGGAGAGAATTAAAATTCCTAGGAAAATACTAGGATTCCTAGGAGAGAATTAAAATTCCTAGGAAAATACTAGGATTGCTAGGAATGGATTAGGATTCTTAGGAAAGAACGAGGATTTCTAGGAAAGACCTAGGGTTCCTAGGAATGAGTTAGGTTTCGTAGGAAAGGATTAACATTCTAAGAAAAGGACTAGGATTACTAGGACAGAATTAGGATTCCTAGGAAAACATTAACATTTTTAGAAAAGTACTAGGATTTCTAGGAAAAAACTGGAATTCCTATAGAAGGATTATAATTGCTAGGAATAAATTAGGATTCTTAGAAAATCACTAGGATTCTTAGGACGGACTAGGGTTTCTAGGAAAAGACTAGGGTTTCGAGGAAAAGACTAGGGTTTCGAGGAAAAGACTAGGGTTTCTAGGAAAGACTAAAATTCCTAGGGAAGGACTAGGATTCCTAGAAAAGCATTGGGTTTACCAGTAAAAGACTAGGATCCCTAGGAAAGGTATAGGATTCCAAGAAAACAACCGGGACAAACTTTGAACAGCCACTTTTGGATATCACTCGAGAAAAATCGCGAAATCGCAAAGAGCAATCACCACTTTGAACCTGAGTGCAACAGGAAGCGCGAAGCAGCTAGCCAGTCTAGAAAGACACCGGAGAGACACAAAAGACGCGGGGAACACAAAAGCAGCTGCAAGACTGATCGGCGACTTGAGGGGCATCCCTTGGCCTCGACCAACCCTCTCGAACACATAACTCGTATCATCTGTACGGACTCCTCGTTTTCCTATATTTTTGCTTCCTCCCTCTCTTCTAATGCTTACAAGACCGTTTCCAATATCGTTTTAAGCCCCCGTGCGAACGGGAATGACAGCTACGGTCAGAGAGTCTTATTCGCGCGATAAGTGTGCCAAAGCCTCTCACGGTTCACCTGCACGGTTTATCCCAACCGAGAAATTACCAAAAACCCAAAAAGCCATCGAATAATTGAAGGGAACGATAAAAGTTGATGCCTAGACTGGGGTTGCATCAAAAAATGATTGAAAAGTCGATTCTTACCAAGTATTCCTAGATGACATCATCAAACGACTGGGAAAAGACGTTATTTGACGATTTTCGAAATGGCTGACAATAACAAAACAGCTGTTGAAAAACACCGAAAAATTCAAGAAATAGATCGAAGAATGGAACATGAATGATACCTAGACTCGATTGTAGTTCAAATTTTTGGAAAATCCATTGTGACCAAATATTCCTAGACATCACCAAATGTCTGGGGGAAAAACGTTATTTGGCAATTTTCAAAATGTCTGACAATAGCAAACTCGCTTTCGATATCCAGTACTGATGAACAGAACGCCTCCACTCGTCTTCTCGTATTATTTTCGTTGGAGGTCAGAGCCTCCACTCATGCTCATCAAGGAGGATCTGGCTTCTGTCATAATTGTCGATAATTCATTGGGTAACGAGTACGCGTCCGGATGTCTGCTAGGGACTAGCATTAATTATAATCAGAAAGATCGTAAAGGTGTCTGGTTTGGTGAATACACAGAGTACGCCGGGGGAGCCATTCGCCTCATCAGCTTCTGGTGCTTTGAAGATGTGGCGAACGTTTCTCTGGCCTTTGGCCCAAGGCCCGCACGAGAATTCGTACGAGAAATCATTTTGGTATCTCTCTTTTTCGAGTCGATGGAAAAACGAATAAAAAGCTCGTTTCGATGTAGGGAAAAAAATCTAGGGTGTTAATGATTGGGGATTACAAGGCTGGGGATTTTCTAGGAGAAACTGAAATATAAATGGGGTTGATGGTGAAATGAAAAATGTGACACGTGTCACCGTCAAAGATATCTGGGTCATTGTCAAAATGAGCTTTGCATCTCTTGTTCTTCTCTTTGCTCTCTGACTCGATCTCTTCATATAACTCCCTTCTCTTCTCATGCCTAAACTGTTGGCCACGGTGACGCGATACTTCGCCATGGATGAGTACGAGAAAACTCGTATAATATTCCGGGACGACCTTACTTTGACCTCGACCGATTAACCTGTTCTTCAGTGACCACCGCGTACTTTCGTCCCCTTCTCTCACACATCCCAATTTAAATATGTATATGTTAGTGAACAACGACTACGGAAGAGGGCTAACAAAAAAATCTTGAAACTCTTTCGGAGCATGGAGAACATTTTTAGCTGGTGACCAAAAAGACTTTTCGACGGGAACGCTACGACCTAAGATCATCTCACTGCGCACAAGGACTTTTCGATTACGAACGAAGATTTGAAAAATTTACTAGAACGGATTTGGAAAATTTACTAGAAGCTTTACTGGTTCTAAAGCGTGGGGGATTCCTGGAAAATTGAATTTTCGTATAGAATGGAAATCTTGGTAAATGGACAAATTCATAGGGAATACAAAGTTCCTAGAAATTTAGGAATGAAAAATATTTATAGAAAGTGGAAAATTGATGAAGATTGGGAAGTTTCTGGTAAAAATAACTTTCCTAGAAAATGGAGAGTTTCTAGGGAATACAAATTTCCTGAAGGATGTTCCTAGAGAATAAAAAAAAATCCTTGAAAATGTTCTTAGAGAATAAAAAGTTCTTCGAGATTAGAAAATTCCGATAGAAAATTTTGTAAGAATAGAAAAGTCCTTAGAAAATCTCCTAGGGTAAAAAAAGTTCCTAGAGAACAAAAAATGTTCCATAAAATGGCAAATTCGAAGATTTAAAAGTTCTTAGAAAATAAAAAGTTTCAGGAGTATAAAAAATTAGACGAAGAAGCAAAAGCTCCTACAGAAACGTCAGTTTTCAAAAAATAAAAAATTCCTAGAGAATAGAAAATGCATAAAAAACGGAAAGCTTCTGGAGACCAGAAATTCCCTAGTCAATAGAAAGTTTCTTAAACAATGAAAAACTCCAAAAGGCTGGAATATAGATTTCCTCTAAAAGGGCCGTACATTCCCTAGACATTCAAAAGTACCTAGAAACCAAAAAGTTCCTAGACAATGAAAACATAACCAAAAATTGAACATTTCAAGATATTGGAAACTTGACTTCGACTGTTTTCAGACCCAGGAAAATAGAAAATCCCTAGGGAATAAAAGAGCCTAAAAAATTCGTAAAAAAGAGCATACGTTGATGGATTGATGATAAAGTCGATGAGCGGAGGAACAAACGGTCTATGCAGTCTGAACCTTGTCGAAAGATCAACCGCCTCAAGGCGAAGGTGCCATCCCTTCGCCTCTCTCAACTGGGGGCGCCCCGACCCTCAGCCTATGTACCACCACTACACGACAAGTTAATCTGTTTAGGGTTTCCTTCTTGGCAATGAACTAGATATAAGCCTTTGTATGCAGGGAAGCAAGCTTCTATCCCCCGAGTGGTAGAATCGAAATCGATCTCCAGCTTCACGTTGGCATCATGAATGACACAAGGACAACAATCACCATTGGCTGAAAACGTTTTCATCGCTCCAGTGAGAATAAAGAGTTTGGCATTTGGTTCGTTCTTCTTTTTAACCTACAAAAAAACGACGTTTTTCTGTTTTTTTTGGTTTTTGAGCTACACATAATTGTGACTTCTGTAGGATTAAAAAAAAAAGTTGTTTCTGTGTTTTCATTAGGACTAATTAAAGTTTCCTTTCCGGCTAATAAAAATTCTTTTTTAACGTCGGTTTTTTAAAAAATAGTG
>JAPYZJ010001961.1:0-23608 GCA_030522765.1 Ophioninae sp. B BG-2022a
ACCAAGCCGATCCGAAGAAGCGCAAAAAAAACAAAAAAATAAAAAAACTATTTTAAAAGAAAAAAGTAATCGAAAAAAAAAAAACGATTTTGCCACCTTTTCGCGCATGCGCAACGGGTGTGTAAAAGATCGAAGTAAAAATGTGTTCCCTGCCACCCCCCTGGATTTTGACCTCCCTTCGTAAACGCGCCGTCGCGTTTCCGGCTAACTCGAAATATTTTAAAACTCGAGCTCATTTGAATTGGAACATCTTCGGGTTGAGTTCCGGGCTCAACTTTTCCTCACAGTGAATTTCTACCGCGAGAATAACCCACACAGGGGGTGGCTTATTCCAACGGGGGTGAGTTTTGTCGGCTAAGAGTGAAGGGGGAGGAAAGAGATCGAAGGAAAAGTCGACCGAGAAGCAAAGTCGAGCTTGTCCTCACCTTCGTCCCTTTTTGCTCTTTCCCGACTGTCCTGAAGTTTCGAAACGTACTTATCGCCTTCTAGGATCCACCTTAAGGGTACAGGGATATACCCTGGGACGAACCGTACCGACCTATCGATTTGGATTCCCCGAAAACTTTTCGTTGGTCGATTCTCCCGTATGGGACGTGACCCGAAACTCCTATATATGTGTTTCCGTTCGAGCGTGTGTTTTCATGCCGGATTTAACGGCGACCGCGATCCTACCTTATGTTTGGCGATTTTCGCATCTTCTCAAAGTTCCAGCTTTTTTTATTTTTTTTTTAATGGAACATTTTTTTTTAACTGGAGCAAGGGGTGGTTTTTTCGAGAAGGGAAATTATCTAAATGGATAAATAGTTTTCGTTTCCATTACGATGTATCAGTCCAAAAGCCAAGGGAAGAAAATGGAAAACTCCAAAGCGGAAAAGTACGGGCACATATACAGGGTGACCGGAAATTCGACACGATTCTTTCAAAGGGGTTATAGTAGAGGTCATTTGCAACAAAAAATGTCCCATCAACTGGGGGTCGAAAATTGATGGTTATTGAGGTATTAATGTTTTTATGTTTTCTGAAGAATTTCCTGACTTTCTGTATAAAATAGAAAATTATGAAAAAAATACGCTATTAGAAACAACGATTTGATACTTTTTTGAGAGACCAAGAGTTGGCGATTATTTAAAAATAAATTTTCCATCCAAATTGTACGTAATCTGAAAATTAAAAAGCCAATTTTCGATCCCCAGTTGATGGGACATTTTTTGTTGCAAATTACGTCTACTATAATCCCTTTGAAGGAATAGGTCGAATTTCCGGTCACCCTGTATATTTAGAAACGGAGAGATGCAATGGAGAGATCCGAGATGCAATCTGTTCACCGGTCACCCGTCTCAAGTGCGCAATCCTACGGTGAGCGTGATGAGAGTAGACGGAAGTGCGCTACGTGGCCCGTAGCTCCGCACGAGTGCTCCGGACCGCCTGCGAAGTAGTCGAGCCAACCGAGTGGTCAGCCCCACGTGGGACCACCCGGCCGCGTTGCTGACCGTCCGAAAGTCGATCACGTCATATTTTCATATTTCAACTTTAATCTCTTTTTTTTTCATTATATTTATCGTCATTCTTTTATGTTTTCATGTTTAATTTATTTATTAATTCGTATGTTACAAATACCAATTTTTAATATTTTTAATCAAATTCTTCTCATTTTACAAACATTTTCTTTAATATTTCGAAAACCTAAACAAACTCACTCCCAGTGACAATTTTTGTTTTCAATAGATTTTTCTATATATTTATCGTCATTTTTTTATACTTTCTATACTTAATTGAATTCCTTCTTGACAATTTCTAAATTTTTTTATTAAAATTTAATTTCTTCTCGTTTTACAAAATATTTCGAAAACTTAAACAAACTCATCGTCAGTGACAATTTTTGTTTTCATTAGAATTTTCTTTATATTTATCGTCATTTTTAATATTTTCTATACTTAATTGAGTTCCTTCTTGACAATTTCTAAATTTTTAAATTCAAATTAAATTTTTTCTCGTTTTACAAAATATATCGAAAACCCAAACACACTCCCAGTGCCAATGATAATTGTTTTCTAGATTCTGATATTATATAAATATTCTTGGTGTTGACCGCGCAGTTGACCGGCGCCATATCCGACGCGTCTGTACTTACGTATTGTATAGACGATCTAAAAAAAAAAGCCAACCCCCATCCCTCATCCCCTATCCACGAAATAACCATGTACGTACATAGGTAAACAATACAGGCGCGCTTATACATAAAATAAAGTTTTGTCGTTTCGAAGTTCGGGGGAGAGGGTTCATCTTCCCCTACCCCAGTCGAAGCTACCCCTAAGTCACCCCCTCCGTCCCAACCCCCAACAACCCCTATTTTTTCGAAACCACCCCCAACCCAAACCACAGGCTATCCGGAAAGTGGGGAGGGAGATCTCTTTCAAACGCACCCTTAAACCACCCCCGGACTCTTTCAACCCCTTTCCACCCTCTACCTTCCCAACCCCCGGTCTTAACATGCTCACGTAGCCGTGACGAATTTTTTGCCAACGACCAAAAGTCCTCTCTCTCTCTCTCTTTTTCCATAGCTCGGATACTGGTATACGATCCCCGCGTAATAAGCGCGTAACATCGGGGCTTTCCTCGGTAGTGGCTCGAGGGATGGGGATTTTCCAGACGCGCGTTTATACGCCATCGGGCACGATATGATACGCGGACGAGCGATCATGTGGCGCGTATCAACCATCACCGGATCACGAATGGAACATCCGTCAAAAAGTATTACGACGATCGCAAAGACGCCCGGCTTTCAGGTGGGGGGGGGGGGTGAAAGGGAAAAAACCGTTTTCGAGAGAAGCAAATATCGCGAGAATTTTTTATTCACGAATTTTAAGTTCCAGATTTCCACAAACGATTTTTTTTAAATTAACACTTTATAAGTATTTTTATTTGTATTATTTTGAGTCTGTTTTAAAATTTATTTACAATCGAATTTTTAATTAATTTTAGCATGTGACTAAGTACATAAAATAATCGTTGAATAATAGTTATAAATAATAATAAATAAAATTATTTATTAATAGTACAAAAATATGAGTAATAAATAATAAAAAAATTCTTAAATTAACATATACGATACTATACAATAATTAACGTATAATAATTAACGGTAAAGAAATTAAATAATAATGAATATTTATTGTTGAAATTTGGTACAGAGCTTTCTTAGGGTACATAGTGTCGTGTCGAAACGATCATTCAATCGGATTACTTATTCGTTGGAAAAAAAATATTTTTCACAAAAGTTTGGATTTTTTTGAGTCGCCGCTGTGCAGTTTCTGAGTGTGGTATTTATACGCATAGAGAGGGAGGGGGAAATGACGTAGCTTACCTGGTTACCGTTGGGGTTGAAGCCACCCCTGGGGATCGAGCTGGATGATTTCGTGGACTTCCTGACATCAAGTATTCTGCAATCAATTAATAATTCACGATGCTTAGAATAACGTTCACGAAGCAATCCATACAAAATGTGTACATACACGTATCAAATGTCAACCCAAATTTGCCGAGTCGCAGAATTGTCACACACGGAAAATTTTCGGATTTCCCATCGGCTAGGAAAATTCATTATTCAACGGGACTTTCGAGACAAAAGTGAATTTCAAAAGTTCAAAGTCTACGTCACATCGAAATTAAATTAATTGAGGAATGTCAGTCATGATCTTTCCTCTTTAGGTACGAGTGCGATACTTCTGACATCTAGGATTTTAAAATTCGTCGTGATCCCTTTATCAACGATGCAACGGCCTCGGCTTCTCGATCATTTCATTATTTCGCAATATAAACGCGATGCTAAAATTGAACCTGTTAATATAATATCCGGTGAACCCCGGTGAACGGGGATTATTTTTGTCACTCCCAAAACACACGTCATCCCACTCTGCCAAATGCAGAAAAAAAGTCAAATAAATGGAAGTGCATTTAAATATTAATTAAGTATTCAAATAACTCGCGAAAAAGATATTCCTTACCTTTACTTTTAATAATCAACAAATATCTATTTTTACGCAATGTCGTAAATAAAAATTTAAATACTTTTCTTATTTTAATATTCTCCAAATAGTAAATAAATATTTAATTAATATTGAGTATTTAAATATTTATTACACATTTTTTCAAAAAATCAAGAATATTTAACAAGACAAAGAAATTTATAAATAAATTATATTTTCTTTTATTAAACACACTTTTTTTTTAATTAAACACAAATTGTACGAAAAATTAGTCTAAAAAAAAAAAGCAAATATTTTTTTTATTTCTGAGTATTAAAAAAGAAGCTTTGATACGTATAAAAAAAAAGAAAAAATACAGCAGCCCCTCTCGTGCTTCTAGCACCCCCAGAAAAAAATCGGCCTCAATCCCCCGAGTAACGTAATTAATCGTAAATTCATTTCCGTTCCCGGCGAAAGGCCGTACGAATTTTCCGAGCTCCCGATATCGAAATAGCGAATGCGAAATCGGGTCAGTACAGGGTTGGGTTACAGTATCAAAGAGACCCGATTACCTCTCGCGCACGGGGTGCTCTTCGCGTGCAGCGTGTAAATCGAGACGAGTGCGTTTTGAGGCGCGAATCTACCCCAAAATGCATCCCCGAGCAATATCGCGTCTCCTCCCTTCTCTCCCTCGCGCTTGCCTCTCTTCCCCGAAAGTTGGCGCGCGATAAAAAAAAAAATGAAAGAAACGAGGGAAAAAAAAAGAAAAATCCACTCGACTGATTTAAATGGAATTGAACAGGATAAATTAGGTATGCGATGGAAATTGAGCGAGCCCCCGAAGCGTTTCACGCTATAAAGCTTCAAAGAGAGTCACTTTGCGCCCAGGAAATTGCAAATGTGTTCGAATTTTTTAAAAAGTTTGGTAGCGACGAGAATGGCCTGTTCGCCATCGCTTTCGCGTTCACAGCTCTACTTTTTTTTTTTTGTTATATACCTCTATGTATATATATATATGTATGTATTTGATGGGTATATTTCTCTTCCTCGCAATTTTACAAGGTTTTTGGGTAACTGGTTTTCCAATGTTCGCCCACTCCTTTCATCCCCATATATATATATATATATATATATATATATATATAAACACAGATATTATATACATATACTTTAAAAATCCATTTTTATTTAAAAAATGTACAATTTGAAAAAATATATAATAATATATATTTCTATAAGACATATATTATTTTATATAATTTTTTATATATAATATATTTTATTTATATTTTTTATAAATATTTTTATATTTAAAAATAATAATTTTGTGTCTTGGTTCGTTTCAACAATAGTTTTGTGAAACACTTTTCGACCCCTTGAGGAATAATTATTTCCGGCCATCCGGTTATTTTGAGGACCGTCCTTGTTTCGAAGGTCCTCGAAAAAACGTTTTGGACACGAGGGGGGCCATCCATATATTTAAATATATTTATTGGGGGGGGGGGATGAATGCATGGGAGAATGTACAAAGCAGGCGTTCGAAGGCCCGGGTTGGAAAACTTTAATGCATCGAGGAGGGCGTGCCAGGGAGTAGTTGGATTCTATATCGAGTGTCATTCCGGTTTTTCCAGGTGGGAGTGTGCGCGTCGGTCGGTCTTGATGAATAATGCATCGATGGAAATTTGCTTGGCGTTTAACGCGTGCGAATTGGTACGAAATTGGCGAAGGGGGTGGAAAAGGGTTGAAGGGGGTTTGGGGGGGTTGGCGGTGGTGGTTTACTACTCGTACAGTAGACAAGCTGTTCGAGTCTCGGTTAATGCATAGCCGGAGCTGCAATCATGAACCCCCGAAACCCTCCAAATCACCCTCAATCTCGGAGTTTCATCGTCGGTTTTGTTTTCACCGTAGAAAGGGTTGGGGGACTTGGGATTTCCTGACTGGAAATCGTACGATCGTGAAAACTCGCTATTCGTCGAAAATTTCGCGTTTCTCCGTTCCTTGAATTATTGCTCGGGGATTGTCTTCGGATGTTCGAGAAACCTTGAGCTTTCCGGTTCGTACTTTTTTTTTTTTATTTCTCCCCTCTCCCGAAATTCCCCTTGTCTGCTCTGGTGGAGTTGTACGTTCTTGAGTTGTTCGGGTCGACGTTCTTGATGCCGAGCAACCCCGTAACTACTGGCTAATTACTTGGACAGGTAACCAGAGCTTGGACGAATGGAAAGAAGGAAGGGTCGTAGAAACGAGGCTGGAATGGGGTGTCGGATGAAGAAGAGGAAACGAAAACAGGTGTACTTCCTTCGTGGCTCACCGTTTCGTCCGGAACCTGACCTATGTAGTGTAACGAGGTAATTGAGTTTATTAAACGTGCGAGCCCCGTTGTGTCTGCTTCGTGGTCTACTTCCCTCATCCTCTTTCTGTCTTTATTCTTCGTTGCTTCGTTCTTGATAGTTTCTTAAACGAACGGTCACCCATCCGCCTATTGATCTACGATTATGATGATGATGATGATGATGATGATCAGTGACGTCTAAAGGACGAGCTAATGAATAATCCCTCCATGGTCGGTTACTTTCCTAATGGATGCTCCCTCAATAGTTAATGCCTTGATAGCTAATCTCTCAAGGACTAAATTCATGCACAGGATGATGAGGAAGTTAAAATCTCATTCCTCTTATCTCCTATGCATTCGTCCATTGCAGCTGTAGGTTTCTTCTTCGGAAATGGTCGACTGTCACTCCCACCATGAGACTTTTGGCTCACGTTCAGAGCCAAAGACAGAGCACCGCCTGTATTATGCATACGACACGAATGTACCAGCCGCTGTGAAAGTAGAAAGTAGAGGAAAAGCCCCCGAAAGGTAGCAACGAAGAGGGAAAGGGGCAGAGAGAGAGAGAGATGGAGAGAAGGGTGCATAAAGTAAAAAAGTTTCAGTCCACTTAAGCCCCGTGTGAAGAGACAGAGAGAGAGAGGGAGTGAGAGCTCGACAGGATGTCCTGGCTAATTAATATTTTAAGGGCCGAAAATTGTCAAAGCTCTCGACTGCGAGAGAGGGGTTCCAAAAGTAGAACTCTAGGCCAAAGACGAAAGAGGAGAATGAAAAAAAGGGGTTTCTAGAAATAGGCATTTTTCCCTAGAATTTAACCATGATTCAACAGATAAAAAACAGTAATTTTGTTTGGGTTTTGTTGATCTAATTATTTATAAAGATTTAATCGATTGGGTTCGTGCATCAGGCTAGCAGGGTTGATCGAGGTGGGTTCGTTGGATCGACGTTACGTGTAATGGGTGACGGTCTAGACTCGATGGCCGCCCGGAGTACCGACAAGGAGCGTATCAGGAGGGGTCACTAGCCTGGTGTTCCCTCGTACACAAACACTATTAAGTGCGCGCCAGCAGGCTCGCCCTCCAACTCCCTTTCTCTTCCTTCCCCTCTGTCCGTACGAGCCTGTATGGTGTGTTCCAGGAAGCCTCAAGAAACGAGTTCCGAGGCGGTTCTCGTTGCTTCTCCCTCGCACGTCATCATACCCAATGCTATATATATGAATGTCTGCTCGTGTATGCGCTGTGCATATAAACAAGTACAACGAAGAATTCTCCCGCTGCGAACTAGCCTCATTATTTATGCAAACGCGATACCCGCAAATACCTGGCGACATGTACGGTCACCAGTATAGACCGACCGTCGTGCGCCCCTAACTTCTCCAACGTATAGGCATTGTAGGCACAGAGCTGGTTGGAAGAGGCTTCCAGAGACAAGAGTCGCGCAATTTATCGTACCTATGGTCATTTGTAGGTCCTTCAACTTCGTCGTCAGAATTTTACTCGTCGATATGCAGAGACGCAGCGTCGCCTTGACGAAGATAACGAGAGGAAGGTCGAGCCTCATTGGTGGTTGATTCTCAAATCGTTTTTACTATCTTTTTGTTATCTTAAACGCGTTTGGGTTAATTTTTATTCCTTTCTTTCCAAAGTAATTGTTTCCAAGTGCAATAATTCGAGTTGACTCGAGCCATGAATCATTCGAGAGTTTCAAAGGGTTGAAGGTTCGAAGCGCCCTCGATATTACGAGCGAACTCCAAAGAGAGCAGAAAGGGTTACTGTATACGAGGAAGCTGAAACAACACCGGAGAACCAAAATAGTTAATGCCAAGTTGGTATCCCTCGAAAGGGAGCGTCTCGATTCCTACCGAGCAACGTCATCGAGGAGGATGCCTCAAAGAGAGCCGCCTCGAAATCGCCAAAGGCTTTGTTATTCGTGGAACGTTATTAGACGAAAAATAAATACGAGGTCGGCACAAATAAACGGGGAGTTGGGGGTCGGGACACCGGGGAACTCGGAGTCTCATGCGATCTCACGTCTGGCTACGCCGAGGCCTCAATGGGGAAAGTCAACCCTTTCTTTTAAGATCGGGCCCGTCTGCAATGTCTGGAAGTTCTTTGAACAGGCTTCCAGGGGGTGTAAATCAACCCCTCAGGGACTACTCGTTTCTTCACTTTTCACCGAGAAGTCGTTTTGTCCTTTGACTGACGTTTCATGAGGAAAAATGGTTTCGCCATCGATTAAAGGACCCGAACGACAATCCTTAGATATTTGTTCATCAGGTCCTCCAGGTTATTTCATAATCATCGAGTGCCCGTTTAACGACCAGACCTGACTTCTAAGGTCGTCTAACAAGGCCTCGAGAATAAATAAAAGAGTGCTTCTCGGCTGATGTAGAAAAGTCTCCATTGGGGTGTCGTGCAAATGAGCTGAGTCACCGGAAGTACCGGGGAGGGTCGACCAGCCGGAAACACGTAAAAGAAGAAGCGGAGAATGTTAACTAATAGGTTGCAAACAAACGGACAATTTGCCCGAGTAGATTAGTCCCGGTGAGATCCTTGATGATCCTCAGTGGCCAATGGGGCTCTCCAAAAGTGGCGCGCGATACAATCAGGGTTGGTATTCATTGCTCGACTTACCCTTTATTTTATCAGGCACCTGCACCCTCCGGGTTGCTTTCTTTCTTCGTCTTTAATTTACCTCGCTTGATAAAAATCTCGGGATAATCAACGTCCATGAACAATTATGGATAATAGGCCCAAACGAACTGCCAAAAACATGTCCCTTCATTTTTTTCCTGCGCTCAGCTGGTGGACGATTCCTGAAGGACTTTGATGACGTTTGGTCGATAAAGACATCTTTGAGCTTTCCTACCGTTTGGACAACTAAAGCATGACCTATCAAGGTCATAATCCCTCAATGAGAATCACCCGCCAGTCAAAGCCATCAAGAACGAACACCCGCTGCTTCGTGCATACAAAAAACATTCGCCCTTCGTCCCACGCGTTCAACGAACCATCCAATCTCATTTCACCGAAAAAAAAACAGACCCTCGATGCCGGACAAGAAAAACAAGGCCGTAACACGCGGCCTTGAAGACAGCTAAAGGGCCGCACGAATTTCATGACGCGAAATTCTGAATAAGAGAAAAATCTCATCGATCGCTGATGCGACGGTGGGGTCAAGCGTGGAAACGAGAAGACAATGGTGGGCCCGTGGTGCTTTGGGGGGCGAGCTTTCGCGAGTAAAAAGAGCGGAAACGAGAGACGTTTCTCGGATCCAAGAAAATTGAGCAAAACAGCGGATGAGAATCGAGTTCTCTCTTGGAGAACCCCTTTTCCGGCCCGAGGTGTTGGAGCTCAGGTGAAACAGAAGAAATGGTAAGACGAGCCAGAGGTGGATAAATAAAAGGGGTAAAAAGGTCTGGTAGCTGAAAGAAAATTTCTTGGCAAAGCGAGAAATGTGAAACGAGAGAAAGAGAGAGAGAGAAAGATAGAAAATCTTGATGGTAGTGCGTACGTGTGGGTGTAGAGTAGGTACGAGAGAGTCAAGGGTTTCTTGGTTGTTGGGTGTTTGGCCTTCAGCCAAGGCGAATCTCTCTGGAGCGCCGGTAATGGTTCCTTTTTTCTTGTCCCCTCGAGTCCCCCGGAGGAAAGCAAAAACTCACTATTGCTGGCAGAGTCCCGTTCGTGTCTTCGTTCCGTCTCTATACGATCCTGGATTCACGAGGATACATCCCCTGATCAGCGGAAACTTTTTATCGCGTCCGTAGCGATGATCGAATAAAAAAGGCTGGATACTCCGATCAATGGTTGTAGAAAGGCCCGTAAATAAGGAAAACAGGATTATTAGTACGAACAGTGAAGGACCTTGCGACCACATTTGATGAAAGGAAAACTTCCAAATGGACTTTAGGACTTTGGCAAGTTGATTCTTTCGGATCGAGTGATCCCTCGATGTGCACAGTAACCGTGTCCCTGATTAACCATCCGACCATTGAAGGGAGATCATAAAAAGCCCTTGAGACGAATCCTGGGTGCATCAAACGGTCGGAATGGAGTATGCGCCTGATGCGTGAACTCCCGGACAGTGTCCATATGTGACCACTCGAGGGGTTAACAGTTTCGTCGATGGGGGGGTGGAATGGGGTCGGTACGGTTAAGATTGATTAATGACGCAGCGTCCAGTCGGTTGGGTTACCGTCTGTGGCTGCGCGTTCGAGGGTCCATTTCCAATGGCCGTTCTTCAATGAAGAGCCACCGGTCACCAGGCGAGACGAGAAGATGTGTACGTGGACAGAGAAGAGGGGGTTGGCTGGAGGATGAAGAGAGCCGATACCAAAGGGACGTTCCATACACGGTTCGTCGCTGTGACTCAAAGGGGTGATGGGAACGAACCGAGAGAGATATACGATTCGGGTGTGTATGCAGTATCCCTCTTGGTGACAACGAGTGTCGGGTATGTCAGAGTTGATGAGCTCGATCGAACGTAATCCTGGTTTCGTGACCGAGCATTCCGAGGGGCGATCTCCATCGTCTCTTACGGAATATATATTCCGTTATCATCGTTAACGCCATCATCCACCGAAAAGCCCTTCCAACCCTTGTAGCTCCATGAGGGGTGCGATTATCGAAGACCTGGCTGATCTCAACTCGGATGAATCCTTCGCTCGTGTGCCTAACCTTCCGAGACGAAATGTGTCCGACGGAACACTCCAGGAGACACTTTACCTTCCTACCCTTGTCACTCGAGGAGTTATCTAGGGGATTCCGTGGGGTATGGCCCGGAAGACCGACACCCAACAGACGTCCCTTACAACGATGAACTATTGCGTTTCCGATACATGTTTAGTGTCGGATTAAACGGCAGGTCTCTGGCCATTGTCTTTATGGCGATGACGATCGGACGGGAACGTAAACGGACCAGCTGGGGAAACCGTCCCCGTCGATTCCATTGTCGTAAACCTGTACGTGTCTGTAGCAACCGACTCGGCGGAAAGCTAGCATCGATAGCCTTTGCTATCGACCATTCTTGATACTGATTAGCTCCAGCTTCCACTTAATCCAGGATTCCAATTTTTTCGAACTTTGACGATACCAGGAAATCAAATTCGATCGTACGCGTCTGATTCCATGTTCCATCTCGCACTCCCTAAACTTCGATAGGCAACCGGATTTAACTCGAATCCTTCACGTTCCTCGAGAACTCGGAGACCCCCAGTGTTTGATCATCGAAACGTTCTTTTCAAAAATGGAAGCTCGGTATTCACGAATAAGTGGTACAGCGAACAGGTATTGTCTTCGAGGGATGGATTGAAAGCGAAGCCTCGAACGATTTGAGCAACCGGATATAACGGAAGCTCCGGTGAGCTTCGTACAACCGATAGTCAGATATCTGATCACGTTACTCGGTGATATCGAAGGAACGAATACGTAGAGGGAAAGCTTGATGGTGGAACGTAATTGTGGCTCCTGCTCGTCTCGATTTCCTCTCCTTCCCCTCCTTCATACCCTGAGCCTCACGTTCCTTCCTGCTCTTTCTCGATAGCCATCGCTACCAGGCCTGGATGATCGATCGTCCCCCACGTAAATTATGGCATCGAGGAAATCGAGGGAACATTCGCAGGTATGGCAAGTGTACAACGGCACCAGGGCTCTGAATATGCGCTGGTATCTGGTGCGGAGAAACGCAGGTCACCAGAAACCGTGTAAAGCTTTGGCGAATATTCATCCCTTCGGATGTGTATATATATGCATATCTCTCTTGTTTCCTCACTCTGATGCTTCCTATCGTAGTGCTCTGTCAGAAATCTCGCTTTTCTCGTCAATTCGTCAGTTCTCGCCATCTCTCTTCGTCTCTCTCTCTCTCACTCTCTCTCTGTCGATCTCTATGTCTCGTCGTTTCAGTATCCTCGGGAACATGCGGGTATCTGACAAGTGCAATCTCCCACCGTCACTTGTGGAAATCCTGTTCCTGTTATTGGCACCTATCTAGTTGACGCGGGAAGGGAACGAGTGACGTAGTCGGAGTACGATGGTTTCAGGTATCATCCCTCGTTCCAGTATCTCCAGGCTCCTCGACCACCAACCTATTTTCAGTCTTCCATTCATTTTCGTCTATATTAGAAATCGCACGTCTTCTTTCCTTGGGTGACGAAAATTGAAAAAAAAGCGTTCCTTCATTTATCATAGCATTGGATCAAACTGATTATTAATTAAAAAGTTCAAACAGTCAAAATCCATATTTTCATCTTTTGGAAATCCTACAGATAAAAAATCAATTTTGTCATCTCTCTCTCTCTCTCGCTACGGAAGAGTTGGCGAGAAATGAGACAGTATTATGTTCCCGGCGGCGCGGGACGAATCGACGTTACATCAATTTGCTCGCCGAACCGGAAGCAGTTCCGAAGTGTATTCGGTCGAACGATATCGTGAGGAGGACTTCTCCAGAGGGCAGTCGGGGATTCGGGTGAAAGAGAGGGCTTGCGTGGACTGCTCTTGAGAACGAACGAACACACTCTCGCCTTGACAGATACAATTAACGTTCATTAAGCTCGGATAGGTGCATCCTCGTCGTCGTTCGAGGCTGCCCTATCGATTGGGTTCGAAGGTTGTGGGAACGCGACGAGGGTGCTCCCGAAACGACGACGACGACGACGACCGAACGACGCTCTCGCGTTTCCATTAGTTCCTGTAAACAATCGTCGAGAGAACGTTGATTGGAGAAGGCTATATATCTGCCTTTACATATACATATACATATACACACACATATATATATATATGCATAAATTTATTTTCATAAATAGTAAATAATAGAATTGATAATATATAATTTATATATATTATCAATTACTATATTATTTATAATAATTATATCATTAATTATAATAATATAGTAATTTATAAAAATTACACCTGCTAATAAAATTCGCAATTAATTAATAACAGGTATCGAATACCCGTTTGTTTATTTGTTTGGGTTCGTTTGGGTTTGTGTGATACAATGTCAGTATCGAAATCGAAAAGGTAGAATCAGACGCGAAGGGGGAATAAAAGTTTACCAGGCCGATTGTAAAAATTGGATTCCAGGGAGAGGGGGAAAGTGACTCTTGAACGCTTTGGACGTGTCCAGGCAGCGGTGAATGTGCCACCGATGAGCTTGGACTTTTCGCCTTTTTTTTCTTACCGGCCAGTTGGCGGATTCACGAAAAAGAAAGCGGAAGTTGGCTCGAGAGTGGATTGTCACTTCTAATAAGAGAAGCGAAAATAAGAGAGGAAGAGGGAGAGGGACAAGCAGACGTCCGCTTCGGGACGGGTTACTTCGTTACAATCTATACAGGTCCTTTTAAAATTGCATGCTCCTGAGAGGCCAAAAGCCAGCAGAAATTGGCCTCGAGTTCGTTTACGGACTTTTAGAAATTCTCGTTTCCTTCTCCTCGTTGTCTTGAACTTTATCTTTCCACTTCTCGCTATCCCAATTCTGACACTTGTTTTCTCTCACGTCCCTTATTATTTCAGCGAATATCGATAGTAATTGTTATTATTTATTTCGTCGGCTATTTCTATTTATTATAGAAATTTTGAGCAACATTGAGTCTCGAACTCGTTTTAACAATAAAAATATTTGTTGATGCTTTTATTCTCCCTGATACTTATGTTTTATCATTCACAATGAAAATTATTCGTAGCTCTCTTTGCCTCGTTATTCACAAATTTTTTATTTGTTACTAATAGAAAAATATAATATTAAAAAAAAAAATAATAGCAATATTTTTAACGTTAACTTTTATCTTTATTTAAATTGCTTCAATACTAATTTTACTATGTTTTTTCTGCTAAATAAACTGTTTTCATTAATAACAAAATTGATTATAATTTTATCACGAATTTAATATTATTTCTGATATTAGCTTATCTCATATTTTTCCCTGTCTTTATCTTCCCTCCGTCTCTCTTCCACTGTTTCGTTCATTAAATTTCTGTATTCCATATTTCAAAGGACATACAGCTTATAGAGTGGATACACAGGATTATAGAGGAAGTACAAGAGAGGTCCTGCTCGTATTCATAGCTGTCCCTATAGTGGTCGCCATTAGGAACAAACCGGAAATAGAAGTGGCCAGAAGTTTAACCAGGTCCGCGGAGCGCGCATTGCCACCACTGAAAATGTCCCGCTGCGCCCGCGATGGCTCTCGTTCTCTTCATCAACTCAAACTGCGGGGAATTAGCTCCTGGCCCTCGTCCAGATTACTTCTGTAGTCCCTCGATCTCTCGCGGTCTCTATCTCCGCGTACATCCGCATCTGCCACCCCCGTTGCCCCTCGCACTTCGACGTATACCATCCCTCCGATATAACCGTACAAAAACATCATTTTTCAACATTTTTCCGGATCTCTAAGAAAAACGAAAAAATATGAAAATCAAAGGACTGGACCGAATAAAATGTTTTATGATGGTTTGTCCCCTTAAGAAATGAGGATCCCACATGGAAGAAAATAATACGCGATGCGATGAGACGGTAAATGAGCCTCGACCCAAAACCCGGTGTCCGAGGTAAATTGGAGCACGCTTTGGAGTGGTATACAGCGCGTAAAGTAAAATGATCGTCCGAGTGTGCAACTCGAAACGAGACTGGGAGCCAACGAATCGTGGATTTGTGTCACGTAAATCTGTTTTACGTAACGCCAGCAGGCTTTTGTTCGGCTCGCGAATCTTATTAGTGCGAACCATTTTATATTAAATCGAGTTAAACACAGTTCACCAATGGGATTTAAATCCCTCTGGCTGTTTCTCGTCGACCGCACAGTCAGGAGTGTGTATAGATAGACGCGCAGGTGGAAAAAAATATTTACCTCTGTTCGAACATTTTTCTCTTCGTTGAAAAAAATAGAAATCTTTATTGGTCAATTGATGACTCGACTTTTTTTTTTATATCACTGATAACGCAGGAAATTTTTGCGACGAGAGTAACACGAAAGATAAAGGGTTAAGTCTCGAAGAACAACAATATGGTTTCGCTGATGGGAGGAGCACGTTCGACGTGCACGAAAATTTGTCTAGCTTCTTTTTACGACACTCTCGTATCAAGTTCTTCGCGTGGGTAAGCCAAATCCGCTTTGCCTATCTCGGGCGCAGTTTCATAAAAACCAAAGTTCCTCTTTTGCACGTGGGACGTGCAGCTTTTTTTATCTCGTGTTCACGCCACATCGCTGCGGCGGTTGTGAACGATTAACAGGAAAGTACGAGATAAGCCTCGCTATGAAGAAGCGAGAGTACGTACATACGAGCGTTAAATAAAATGACACCGGTACACGTGTATACAGGGTGTTTCGAGAGTTGGGCCCGAGATTTTTGGGGATTGGCTTTGTCGTGAAATTCTGAACAATAAAGTCCTTTTCCACTTTTGAGTTCGACCCATAGTTGCTGAGATATCGAGCGTTGAGTCTCAGCGAATGAGAAGCGCGTGTGAGGCGTAGCGTGCGGAGTGGGGAGCGCGCCCCGCCCCTTTCAGCCGCATCGATGCTTCCGATTGGCTATGCCTTGATTCCTCGATATCTCAGGAACGGTTGATCGTAGAGAAAAATCGCTAAGGACTTTTCGCTGCGGAATCGTTCGATCTCATCCATCCTGTGATAAGCTACCGTGATTTTGCACGCATACTTTATAACTCCGGGGTAATTCGGCGAGCGCGCGTGGCAGCGATTCCTAGCGTATTTGGTGGATTATGGGAGGCCCTTCGAAGGTTCGTAACGTGTGCTTCGCCGGACGAGCACACAACAGGGTTATCTCGTGAAAAGCGTTTACGGCCCCTTGACTACGTATACGTTCGTATAGCCTCGCAATTTACCTCCAGCGTTTATTTCGAACGCCACCTCGTCAAGCCTTCGTCCCTTCAACGGAGTATGAGAGAGGAAGACTGCTAGCTTACCAGATAGTTAACTCTAGCACCGGGGGGGCGCTCGAAGAGCTGTTTTCATATCGCCGGCCGTACCGGCTGACACCGAATTCCCATGTATACACAACCGTGTGCCATTTTATCCCCTCACCCTACACCGGACGTTTCCGCAACTCCGGCACTCAACTTCGCGCGAAATCGGTACCATTTTCTCGGACGCTTCAACTCTCGGAGCATATTAGTTCACGTAACTGCGACTAACTCTTCAACCGTGTATTAGAATGTGCCTTGTCTCTGCGTGCACACGTAGAACTGTTGCGGTAACTATTGCGACGCGGTCGAGAGCCTTGCCAAAGTTTCGAAATTATTCCTACAAACGGCCATGGATTAATTGGCAACGATAAAAGTAAATTAATGTGGTATCTCATCTAGGTCATGTACCTAAAAGGATGAACTCTTTATGACCACTGAATCAAATAGCTACAAACAATAGCAAAATAATATTTATTTTCTTATTCTAGAATCAATTAATTTCCATTTATATATAATTAATAATAATTTATATTAATTATATTAATTAATAATAATAAATATTACATGTATTTCAAATTCAAATAAGTATAAACAAAATACAAAAATAAATAGGATTAAATAAAAATAATTAAAAGTTACGAGTAATTCACACGATGTCGTTTTTCGTGTTAACGAGTTCCTCGTTTAACGAGCCATGAGTACACACACGTGTGTCCGAGCGACACTTGCCCTTACTACTTGGAGCGGCGTCAACGAGAATCTCATTTGAACACGTTGCCTCTGCCAACTAGGCTCTCTCCTATTCGTGCGCGATGTGAGACCTAGTCACGTGCGCGAGACAGCCTGTAATCAACTTATTTGAACGATCATCACTTCGCCTTATAAATCGTTTATAAGTCGGCTATAGGCAAGCGTTAATTATTTAGCCCGCGTTATAGCATTCCGATATACCCTCTTCATACAAATGTCGCCTTGATTATTTATTTATTTTTTAATTTGTAACGGCATCAATGGGAAAAACAAATTATCGTATCAAACCCGGAATTTCAATTTTTTAAGACTTTTTACATGTCTTCAAAATCTTAACCTCCAAATTTCGAACTTTTAACTTCTTAGCTTCTAAATGTTTAATTTCTTTTTCCATCGCTTTAGATTATTATCTACCATTAAAAATCCCAAATGACTCCGATAACATTTCTGAACGAGCAGTCCACTTCCAACATAACCTCAATAACCTCAGGGTTCAAAAAAAAAAAACTAAATCATCTCAAACGTTCTTTGCCTCCGTCTGTTTCTCATTATCATTACCGCGATCGTTATTAACAGAATATGAAGTGGAGGGCAAAAACGTTAAAAAAAAAAACGCAAAAAAAAAAACAAGAAATAAAAAAACTGACAATTCGGCGGATTCGGAGCCGTGCCAACGGTCTCCCCCGAACTGATACGTGGCCGTGATAGCCGAAGCTTTTTGCCTTAAGTCGCTTTCGTTCTCCGAACGACGATTGTACGTATCCATAGATATAGAATTTGGATTGTGTGTCTCGGTGTGGGAATAAAAGAGAGGAGACAAAATAAACGTTAAGCGTCGAGTCTACGGCACGTTTTCGCGAGGATGGTCGGGCCAGAAAACCGGGAGATAATAAAAACGATAATTGCCACCCCGTTAACAAAGAAGAAGGCCCCAGGAGCGAGGGCGCGAACGCTTACGTGCCAGAGTTTCATCCCCTATTCCCTAACCTCCCCCCAGCCTCACTCTCATACCCTTTGGTCCTTCTCTATGCGGACCTTTATCTCTTGCACTTGGCCCAGACTCGCGGCTCTCTTTTACTCGTTCAACGTCACGATGCTTTTCCCTCAGTGTGTTTCTGTATGTGTGTGTGTGTGTGTGTTCAACGCGAGTTTTCCAGGGAGAGAGAAGGGATCGACTATACAGTCGCGGTGTATAATCAGATACACCGAAAGCCAACCAGAAGATGGCACGCTCGCGTTAATGCTGGCAAAGCTCTCTCGTCTCTGCAGCTGCCGTTCTCCTGCCAGAGATACGTTACGGAATGTATATAAGGAGGATACACTCTCTCTCTCTCTCTCTCTCTCTCTCTCTTTCTCTCTATGCTTCGAGCTTTTGCATCGCTCGCTTTGTTAAAATTAACGATATCGCAGGAATTCAAATTCAGAGGAGCACCAAAAACGTGATCGTGGTCGGGCCGAGGTAACGTTTGGAAAACCTGATTCTTCTTTATTTATTCACAATTTTGGGTTTTTTATTTTGAAATGTTTTTCAGGTCTTATAATTAATGTCCTAATTCCGGTATTCTCTTTATTTACTCATCATGGTTTATGATTAATTTTGTAATCATACTTTCTAATTTTATCAATTAGGTATATGATTATTTTTATTTTTTATAATAAATTTTATCTAAATTTTATCTGTTAAATTCTAAATTCTAAAAAAAAGTTTAAATTTTATCAATTATATTTAATTATACAATTAAAGGATCATAATTTTTTGATCATACGAATTTGTGAATAAATAACAATTAAATAACGTAAAATTATTCGTCCAAAGATAAATATTTATTTTCCTTTTTTTGCATTTTCAAAATTTTTATTACCGTTCGATCTTTCCAACCCCTGAATAAAATAGCTCGCGTTAAAATCTGCATTCACCGTGCAGACTCGTCTTTCCAGAATAGCCAAGGGGAGCTTTAGAATAATTTTGGAATTTATAGGCCACGGTCTTGAACAGAATAGCTGGCAGGGGTTGCGACATTCGCAACGGAGATCCTTCAACCCTCTTCCGCCATCCCAACCCCTTCGGTACTCCATGGGCTAGTCCAACCCTCGAGTATTCTACGCTCACGCCGCTAATGAGCACGATAGAGCACGAATGACGAATTCTCGTGACAATGCTCGCAGGACCAACTCGAAACCCCCTCCCCCCTCCCTCCCTCCTTCCTCTTGTCCCGAGAGAATAAATAAGGCATCCTAGTTGTATGGACAGGGGCTTGTGGCGTAATCGATATATATATATATACATATGTGATAGCCAGTATGCAACGTAACCGCATCTGTCACGTATTTACGCACTCGATATCCCCCTGGCCTCATTTTATTCGAGGACCTTTTTATTCAAAGCTCTTGACCCCCTTACAAATACAGAGGGTCTTGATTTTCATATTGCAGAAATTCATTCAAGCTGAAATTATGCCAAAAATCGAAAAATCGTCGAAACTTGATAATTCAACAGGCAACTTTAAAGAGAAAATCGTAACAAAGAGATTGAGCGCACAGTGGAGTGCCAAATCCTAAAGGAAAAGAAATTACCGATGATTCAGTGAAAAACCTTTTTCTCCCCAAAAATCGAAAAAATGTTGGATTTTTTTTTGTATTGGTCCATTTTGTTTTGTTTTTTAAGCACACGTTTTGTTCAAAGT
Source organism: Ophioninae sp. B BG-2022a (assembly GCA_030522765.1). NCBI lineage: Eukaryota > Metazoa > Arthropoda > Insecta > Hymenoptera > Ichneumonidae > Ophioninae sp. B BG-2022a. The sequence continues at coordinate 19,650 of JAPYZJ010001961.1, forward strand.
TTTTTATTACTAGAAGTTATTCGATGATATTTTCGAGTAGACATCGGCCTCGTTGACTCAGCTCGACTTTTCGAACGAAAAAAAAAAAAAAAACTTTACGCACATCAAAGCATCTCGCGGTAGAAACAAAAATCTTCGCAGGAATCCCGCTTGGGATCTCGAACGAATGCGGCAAAGAATCTCGTGAAGAATCCACCGAGGAACATTGCAAAGGAATCTTTCGAAGAATTTTACACAATATCTAGAAGCAACTTTGCGATATTCTACATATACGGATTTTTGTGTCTGCCTCGTCAAAGAAAAAAAAAATAGAAAACAAAACAATTTGTTTTTCCAAAATCAAACAATCCTGATTTTTATTGTCTAATCACAAGTAATTTAATTTAATTTTTTATCTAATTTTCTTCTACAGAATTGCCTTGCTCGATTTTTTATTTTGTTGATTAACGAATGATTTTTTTAATCGATAAAAAATAATTTTTTTTTTTGCAAAAAATAATAACTTTTCGGGTAATAAAAATCATCCCTCTCGCACCCATCATCCCTTATATCGCTGGATACAGTCCACTTTCGTTTCAATCCGGAAAAAAAACTGGAAAAAAGTGCTACAAGTGTCGGGGAAAAAAAGGAGGAGATATCGCTGCGGGCAGTCCATCAACGCGATTTCTCTCGCCCTCCCTACCTCCGTTCATCCCTATCTCACCGTGTTTTGTCGCGAATGCCAGACCGATAGAGGAGACTCTGGAATTGTCGCTTTTATTGTCCTTATCCCAACTTCCTGGCTACGAGAGACGTGGCAGGATCAAGGGACCCTTGTGTATATTAGGCATGAGCCAAAAACCTCCCTCCCTCACGCCCTCTACCTCTCTCGTATTCTTTCGCGTTTCCGGCTGGCTCTCGTAAATATCCCTGATTGGGAGATCCTCTCGTACACGTAACAAGTCTAACCCGAATGTAAAAGCTCGTTATCTTTCGGAACTTGATAAATCGAAATCCGATATTGTGTCGAATTATCTTTTTTTTTTTATCGCCAAACTCTCACAGTCTGAAGAAAGTCGTCATAAAAAGAAACTAACATTGTTTAGAACCATTTTTATTTTACTGACTTTTTTCATCCCTTTATTTCATATAGAAATAGAATAAAAGATATATATATTTTTTTATTTATAAAGATTTGTATTTTTTATGATTTATATCTTTATATGAAATGAAAAATGAATGAAAAATTATCAGACTCGATTTTAAGAATCTTTTTTTCGGAATATCAAATTTATCGAAAGTTAATTTTTAAATTTAATTTTAATTTTATTTGAATTTCGAATGCATCGAATTAATTTAACTTTCGTCAAAGAACAATCTTCTTTGAATTCTCGATTTTTTTTCTTTTGTTTTCTTCAAGAATAGAAATACGAAAAATTAAAAAAAAATTGACCGACCCCATTCCCTATTTGTTTTACCCTCTCATTGCCACCCCTTTCTACGAAAAGGAAAAAAAAATGAAATCTCACTCGCCCGAAGTCCAAACACAATGGCGAGTCTCGGGGTCGGAGGAACGCAATAACCGCGTGGACTTTTGTTCGATAAAGGGTCAAATGGATGCGTGTAGGATACAGGCCGGGCTTCCAGGGTACGCCTATACGAGAGTACGTACAGTCGAGATATTATCGTTGAGAGAGAGAGAGCTCGATCGTTTGCGACGAACAAAACGTGCATTCGGTAGGAGGAGGAGCGTTTGTCGGCTCGGCTGCTTGCTTCTGTCATCCTTCATTCATCTCTGGCTTCTTCATCTTGTACGCACACGCGTACGCGTACACACCTCTATAGAGGCCTTCTCGCGTTTGCGAATTGCATTAATTCCACGCCCGGGACACACGCAACCCTACCCAATAAAGCTTCGTAATTGCTGATGGATCTCCGCCTCGGGCCAAACACAGACAGCCTCGTAAACATATATGTATATATACGGGGAGAGACAGGGATAGAGGTAGACAGAAACAGGGAGCCAAAAAGAGGGACTCTAAACGTGAAATTCTCAAAGTATCGAAACCTCCCTAAAAGCTGTCTCTCTCGCTCTCTCTTTGCCTCTATACTCTTTCAATTATTTAAACCGATTTAATATTAAAAAAAATTGAGTAAAAAACATTTTTCTTAATTATTAATTCCTTCGATTACGTTTAATTAATCTATCAAATTATAATTGATTTATTATTATTAATTTTCCGTGTTCATTGATTATTCACGGTTATTATTGTTCATTATTATGATTAATTGAATGAATTTAATTGAATAGAAAACATTTTTCTCAATTATTAATTGCTTCGATAACGTTTGATTAATTCATTAAATTGTAACTGATTTAGTATTATTGATTCTACGTATTTATTGATCATTCACGGTTATTATTGTTCGTTATCATTATTGAATGAATAGAAAACATTTTTCTCAATTATTAATTCCTTCGATTACGTTTAATTAATCTATTAAATTATCATTAATTTATTATAACTGATTTTATATATATATTTATTGATCGTTCAGAGTTGTTGTTATTTTTATTGTTATTATTGTTATTTGGCAGGAGAAAAATCTATTACTCAAGACTCGCATATTTTCAAATCGCTCGAAAGCCACTTTTGCAACAGGAAACAAAGGCACGTTTGGCTTTTCCACGAGTTTTGGAACTGGACGCTCGTAGGAATCGAACGCACGTATAAATAAGTTACAAAGCTTGCAGAGGCCCAGCAATATCCAGGCTGGTTAGGTATCCCGGTTGCACAGCTTCCGTTCGTTTACACGTACAAATATACGGATGGGTGTACGTATCAGTGCGGAGACTGGCCGCGTGGATCATTCTAATTTGCTTACGTGCGAGCGTTAGGGACGAGAGAACGCAGTCTTCTCTCTCTCTCTCTCTCCTCTGTATTCTGTCGCTTGCTGTATTCAAACGCGAAGTCCACGACTATCTATTTGAACTACTCGACGTTTAGAATTATTTTATCTCATTGTTATCGTTAGGTTTACTATATTTTTATTTTACTTTATTTTTATCTCATCTTTACTTTTATTTTACTTTATTTTTATCTCATCTTTACTTTTTTTTTCTTTCCTGTTTTCCTTATTATATAACAATAGCTTTATTATTATAAATTCTCTGTTTTTATTTTCTCATTCTGTTATCTTTAAGTTGCTATCATTATATCATTCTGTACGTATTATCATGTTAAGTTAAGTTAAGTTAGGTTTAAATTTTATTTTTCAAATTGTTATTTTTTCTTTTGCCCGAAAGGTCCGACTAGGGCATAATAAACCATATCATCATCGAAATTTCTCTCTCTTTCTCTTTTCATCGAAGCTTCGAAAACAGGACGTATCGCTTGTGTTCTCCCGGGGCTTAACAATCCCTCTAACGTTTCTCCTCTTTCACTCTCGCACGATCTTCCATACGTCCAATATGTTGTATTCAAGTACACACGTGTATTCCCTCGTATAGAGAATATTGTAATCCATACACGTGTATACGTTATATACGTGAAGGCGAACACGAGAATGGAACGAGTCAATTATTTGCTCGACGGCTGGAATAAAGAGAGAATAATTGGTGTTTAATTGGGAATCCGGTGTGCATGCGCAGAAGCTTATGAAGCCAAAGAATACGTGAAAGGACATGTATGCGTATGAACGTGTATACAGGGTGTCTCACGTAAGATTGATTATTCGTGAAAGATCAAGAGTGAAGATTCATGAAAATTTTGGGTTTTGGGCGAATCTAATGGTATATTCGTGCTCAGGGGATCAAATTACATCAAAATAGACCATTTTAAATAATATTAAAAATTCCAAAATTTTTGGGATTTTAGGGAAAAAAAAGTTTTTTCACTCAATCATCGATAACTTTTTTTCCTTTAGGATTTGGCACTCCACTCTGTGCTCAATCTCTTCGTTATGATTTTCTCTTCAAA
>JAPYZJ010001962.1:0-23592 GCA_030522765.1 Ophioninae sp. B BG-2022a
AATGGCAAAAAAAGAGGCAAAGGGGTATGTATGGAAAAATTGGCAAAAATCGATGGTCCAACTTTGAAATTCTGCCAAAAATCGAAAAATCATCGGATTGTAATAATTAAAAAAGCATTTTGAAGGGAAAATCATAACGAAGAGATTGAGCACAGAGTGGAGTGCCGAATCCCAAAGGAAAAATAGTTACTCATGATTTAGTGGAAAAACTATTTGTCCCCAAAAATCGAAAAAAATTTTCGATTTTTAATATTTTTTTAAATGGTCCATTTTAATGTAATTTGATCCTCTGAGCACGAATCAACCCTTAATTTTCCCCAAAACCCAAAATTTCTATGAGAAAATGGTAAAAATTAATTTTCAATTCTGAAAACACGGTGTTTTATGCCGCGTGCGGCTGCGAATCATACAATACAGATTATAATATGTATGATAGAATAGAAAATATAGAAGAGCACTCGGGCGATTTCCTAGCTCGAACGGAAACAAGTGTTCGTGACACCTGAAGCGGCGTTTCGTGCGACGTTGACGCGAGTCCGTTGGCCCGCTGAGCCGAACATCCATTGCCAAAAAAGGCAGCGTGAGAAAGAAGGAGAATTCCGTTGATCGACGAGCAATCGAGAACCGAGCTGACGTCGAATCAAACGAGAAAAGGAAAAAGGAAATTACGAGTACTAACACGGCTGGGAATGAAAAATGGATAATTGTGGGACAAGGGTGATCGCGAGTTGAGCGGTGAGCGATGGCGACCGCGAAGATGGAATAACGACGATGAACGTCGATGATGACCGTATAAAGGCAATGATTGGCGGCAGAGACTCCCGCTCTCACAACAGTCATACACGTACGCGTCGTTCTACCTTTTTTTTCGCTTGAATTATTTTTTTATGGAGCCCCGCTCGTTATCCGCGCCAGCTGTCGATGACGCTCGCTTCACCCGCAACTTTATATCAGCGAACGTAGAAACGGAGCGAAACGAGCTCCACCGATGTCAGATAAAGCCAAGAATCATGGCATCGAATACGTACAATTATCCATTTCGGAATTTTTTGGCTGTCACAGTTGAAACTTTCATTATTTCACGATACTACTAGTACCTGCTACGTCGATAGTGAATACCCAATCGGGATGAAAACTATTGGTGTGTGAAAAAATATATATTTCGGCGTGTCGCGCCAAGTGTCCTTCTTTTTGGCGTTACTAAAACGTAACACCAATATTTATAGTAATAATAATCGTAACGGTGATGACATTGATCAGAGCAGTGGTAGCAATGACAATGGTCATGATAACGACAATGGAGACAACCACAGGAATGATGACGACAGCGGCAACAATTATAATAATGAGAACAAGCATTTTAAACATGAAATAAAAATTCCTTTTAATAATTATCGTGACGAGGATGACGTCGAAAAATCAGAGGTTTTATTTTCACACGACACTTGTCGTTGGTGCAGCTGATACGGGGTATCAATAAAGAAAGTGGCAAGTTTGGAGAATTTATTTCTTCCCGATGCACCGCCGTTTATTGGAGGCATGTCTCTACGCGCATGCGAATTTGTTTCCTCGATGATACAGGATCGTTGTGGGTTGTGTTTGCACAGTAGGTCGATACGACCGGGTCGGTCGCATGACACAAACTCCTGGCACATTCTCGACAGGCGTCATTGACTGGGCAGAGCCCCCCCCCCCCCCTCCTCCTCCGGTCGCCATAACCGGGCACCGTCCCACCGCGCCGTTGCCGCGTGGCCTCTATATTTGTTGGGAATATCGATAGCTATCGGCATTTACGCCAATCGTACGATACGTCGGGCGCACAGCGTGCCTTTGGCAATCTTGATAACGGCGCGTGTCCCACACCTCCGCTCGCTCTGCCTGCTCGCGTATATCCGTCCACCCGGAACATCAGCGCAACGTTTCGAGCGAAACCGAGCTCTCTTTAAGCGCCTCTGAAATTTAACGTTTCGTGAATTTTTGAAAAACCATTAAACGTATGGTTCCAAATCTAAATTAAATTAACGTTTAATAATATTGGGTGAAACAAATAAATGATATTCATTGAAAAACTTGTATAACGTTACACAAGATTAATTACTATTGTTTAATGATAATGATAATAATAATAATAATAACATTCAGAAAGAGAGTTTCTCTCCCTCTAACTTTTTCCCTTGGGTCGACAATTTGAGAGATTGACGAGACAGCGAGATTCTCGATTAGAGAAAAGTGCGTACTCGAGAGGGTGGAAAATCTCGTGCAGGCACTCGGATGTTATATCGGTCCGGGAACATCCGCTGGCTCCCTTTCCGCCTCTTTCTCTCTCTCTCTCTCTTTCTCTTTCGGTCTCTCACATCCGAAAGATATTCGCGCGATATTAAGACGCTCGCGAATCTTCTTATCCGAACCCTCCTTCGCTCTCGGGTACCTCGAGGATTAAGGGCGATCGAACCATCGATATGATCAAAGTGACCTTTGCGCTCGGCAAAATGCCGCGGCGATAGGGAAAAAGGCCCGCCCGGCAATATTCTCTCAAGTTCAATTACACGGACTCTCTTTCGCCATATTTATTTCCACTCTGTATTATGCGAGATCTTATCCTCTCCCCCCGTATATTTTGTGCACAGAATGCTACGTCGATGAAAAAATGTTTTCTTTCCTCATTTCTTACTCGTTCTTAATATTCATATTTTTCAAATCATTATCTAAAGTTCCCGTCCGATCGTGGATCTTTTTTTCAAAATAATAATGCTGTTATTGTTGACAATATATATCGGTACGATATCTAATATCGCAATTATTCGACATACGAAATAAATAGTAATATGACGTACAATTGCGTTTAATAAAATGATGATATACGATATAAGAGCGGTGAGAGCGAATGATTAAGAAGTCAGCCGACTTATTAAAGCCGCGGACGCACAGGGTGGCGCACTCGCGAGTCCCGAAGTACCGGAAATTCCGGAGGAAAAGCATCACGGAGCAACGTTTCACATTACTCGGTAGCTTACGCGCGGGACCTTCCACGTACGACGAGTATATATATGGGGAAGAGAAATAAAAGGGTCCAAGGGCCGTCACGTCTTGATGAGAAGTCAACTAGATGAGCTATCGTGTGTGTGCGTGCCATATCTCATAGATACGTACACGTGTACGCTCGCTGTACGAGAGACGGCGATGGGACGGGAGGTTACGTCGCCTGGGTTCCGCCAAATTTATGGGACATTCGTGAAAACGCTTCGTTCGCCTAGTTACGACGAGGGATGAAAACTCGAGAATTGCGTCGAGGGAGGAGGTGCGAGGAGAGTGACGAGAGTCATCGACCACTCGGTACCTTCTCGTGAGGCAAAAAAATGCGCACAAATTTGAGACAAAGGATCCGTACAAATTTAGGGGAAAAAAAGAAGAATCTGTGGTAATACGGTAGAACTTTTTCACCCCTTGAAGAGATCAGAATTTGTACGGAAACGTGTCGTATCGTTATTCCTCGCTATTTCAGTCCTTCTCCTTCCGCTGCCTCGAGGTTGTCGCTTTCGTTTTTTCGTTCTCTTGACTTTGACGCGGCACCGCGTACCCAATAGGCGCAATGATCCAACGCGTGTATACGGGTAACCACGAAATAGGGTAATAATATACATTCGCATATAAATTCACAAAATATCCACTCGGGCGACGGCGCAAACGGTGCTAAAGCGCGAACGGTCACGCGAGCGTCGCGATCCCGCTCGTAGGTACTACGGCGAGGTACTATCGGCGAGGCGCGAGGGAGAAGCGGTCTAGCGGGTACTCTTTACCGATACCTCGTGGCCGCGCAAACGTCGAGCCATAACTTTGTACGCGACGGGACACCCTGGATATCCGTGTACAGGGTGTACACGCCCTCAATAAATCCCCAACCGAACGGAACATCAAAGGTCAGGGGAGTGCGCCGTTCAAATTGGACACCCTCTACGTATTGTGCGTGATGTACAAAGTAATTTTTAGTTTAGCGAGTGTGGGTACCTTCATTCCTTAATTATACAGCGACGCCACACCGATAATCGCTATCTGCGTTTGAGAGAGGGAAAGGGAGTGAGAATTCCGTGCCGCGACCTCACGCCTCTAACACGCTCGATAATCGACCCTCTTCTTTCGTTTCATCATTTATTTGGGCTCGATGACAGGACGAGCGTACGCGAGACCGAGTCCAGTCGAGTCCCAGCAATCGCAATCGCGAGATCGCTCAACGGCCAAGCAAAATCGATCGCGATGACAATTTCAATATTTTAGTCACGCCAGGTTCTATTAGGTTTGTTTGTCAATTTTAATGCTCACTCGAGTGGCAACTCTTCGAGCGACATCGGAGGAGTTCCCGGGTTAATTAGACATTTGATTTTGTTGAGCGCGTGCGCAGCTCGCGCTTCCTCAAAGCGGAGTCACGCGCGCCTGTATCGGAGCGACGAACGAATGTCAGGAAAATGGCTTTAATCCGAGAGTCGGCTCTTGGATAGACGAGGCGTCTTCTACTCTCGTCGCCCCCGGCCACCTTTTTCCTCGATGTGTTTACTCCTCGATCCCTTCACCCGACCCTTCGTTATCGTTCACTAATTGAGACCTTCCTTTAATCTCGTACACAGCCCGAACGTTACAGCCGCGCGCGTTACGCGTTCGTCTTCCTTTACCGGAACTCGGCCCCGTATCCTCATTAATTTCATCCTGAATCTCCTCTTCTCCCTTCCTCCACTTCGGCCATTCGCCGCATCCCTCTCTTTCTCTCCGTATTCCTTAAATTTGTAATTCCCTTCTACCGTTTCAAGTTCAATCTTCTCATCGTTAAATTATCTTTTTTTTTAATTGGACTTATCCGTCTAATCGTGCTTTTAATTGTTGCTGTTGCTGGTCAAACATCGTTACCATATTTTTAACGTACTACATAAAAGTACAATGGAAGATATAGTTCGCCCGAATCCACAATACCAGGGAGACCGGGGTGAAAGAGGTATTGGAAAAGCCGGAGTTATTTACTCGCCCAGCCACACCTGTATAAACAAACGCACGCGCGAACTCGATTCGACAGTGTTATAGGATTTACATACAAATGTGAATAAAAGATTCGTCGATTCCCAGAAAAAAAACACTTGAAGAATCATTATAATCGGTCATCAGGGCTCATTTGTGAATGATCGACGATTTTTATAGTCAATTGATAGCTATTATTTATCATTTTAAAAAAGCGACGCTGAAAATTTCGGTATCGAGGATTCGACGTTTCGGGAAAAAAGGGTGTCGAGGTGAAAATGCGCTCGGAGGGATTGAACGATCCGTCGGCGATGATGGTGGTGACGAGAGACGCGCATTGGAAAATAATGACGCGGGCATGCCGAGATATGATGAAAAATAGGGAGGATGCGAGTGTTGGGAGAGGGAGTCAGCGGATCGGTTTGGCCTAGGGGCTCGTCGCGTGTACACCTTTGAATACTTACGTGTGGCTTACGCGTGTCGTGATTCGTCCCCGGGCCTCGGAACTCTTCCTCCGGTCGCGGGATAGACAGGACCGTGATGGATTACCGCTCCCGCTTCGAACCCTTCTTTTCCGTTCAATTCCAGTCTCGTGTGCAACAGGGAATCTCTCGTGATACCTTGCCCTTCTTTTTTCCTTCAATTTTGTATTTTCTCTTTCGGAAAATGCAGCGTTTAGAAACAGCCAAAGAATCGCCAAACATTTTTTTTAAGTCTTGAAATATTGCTGATTTTTTAGTCCGTCCGGAAATTATAACTATGAATTTATTATTGTTGTCATGAAAGTAAGGATAATCGAGTGTGATTATTATTTTTCGTACTGCAATATATAAGAATCGAAAAAAAATGTCAAACGTTGTGAAATTCATGCCGCACTTGAAGACGCCACTTCACTGCGAAGCCGCGGAATTGAAACGTTCTTGGGACGAAAATGAGAATAATTCGAGCGGAGGAAAAGTTCATGAGAATCGGAGAGACGGAAAAGGGCAGCTGGCGGTATAAGGGCTCGCACTTTGGCGAAGGCTCCTCCAGGGAGGAGAGAGCTCGACAACGACGATGCGGACGACGATGACGACGCCATCGTTGTGGTCGTCGTCGGCTCGTTAAGGGTTGAAATAAATACGGCGTGCACGAGTCGTTGACGGTTTTTTTCCTGTTTTTATTTATTTCTACGTTTGAAACAAACCAAAAAAAGGCAATGTTTTCCCTTCTGCCCGTTTTTGTTCGTCGGTCTTATTTTTGCCCATTTATTTTTGGTTCTTTTTAGTAGCGCAGTCGAGGGTCGTCATCGTCGTCGTCCCCGCATTCTAGGGACCCGCTTGCATGCTCCCTCAACACTCGCCGCATCCATCCGCGAACCGACGCGCCGAATCGCGAAACTTTATTTTAATGAGAAACTCTCCCCATTTCTATTTTTCTTTCCTCTTTTTTCTCTCCTTGTCCCGTCGGTTTATTTTTTTTTTACTTTTTCTGTCTGTTTCGTTTCCCTCTTCGCTCTCTTTTCAACTTTCCTCGTCACGTAACTTCATGGCTCGGTCACATTTTGATTTTCGCCCGTTCCGAAGCTCCGAGAAGTAACGCTTCATCAACGCGTATTAAATATTTTTTTATTATATGCATATATTGATACATCATCTTTCTAGCTGCTCGGTATAAATCCTTGGCTCGTTTTTTTTTGTTTAAAAAAGCAACACGGGTGGATCCTTTTACCATGACCGAGTGATTACTCGACGTGGTGGAAAGTCGGCGAGGGTCGAGAGGGCAAGTTTAAAGCTTCAGAGGTTATATACAGGGTGCATTTGTCATCATCGAGGGTGTGCAAAGTGCGTGGATTAGAGTGCGACGGCCCGCGCTCGGATTCTTTCGGAGGACACATATTCCAAAAAGTTCACCCTCCCACCTCGCCCGCTGTCCTTTAAGCTCCTTTTTTTCGCGCAAATGGCCAAGGGCACCTCTTCGATGATCCGCTTTCGCTGTTTCAATTTTGTGTCTTTCCACCCCTAACCTAGCCACTCCCGCTATCAGACCCTTGTGCCTTTCAGGGTTTTGCAACCCTCTTTGGGATGTTGCCCTTTTCGTGTACGCTTTTGAAAACCCACTCTCTTCCCCTCTGACGTTCGGCCCCGCGTGCGAAGCCCCGACTCGTGAGAGTTTTCCAGATGCGTCCGAGACGAACGCAACGTAGACGAGATCCGGACTAACGCGAGAGTGAAAGTAAGTGTGGGGAGTGGATCGCGGCAAGGGGGAACGGCCACGAGGACAAGGGGACGAAGGGGTGCAGAAGCTGTGGGAAGAAAGCGCCGAAGAAATGGCTGAGAAGAAAAAAAAGTGGAGAAAAAAAGGAAAAAGCGGGAGTCGGAGGGAAGCTGAGAACACCGAAGGAAAGAAGGGAGTGGAGGGAGGAGGGGATGGCAACCTCGGTTCACCCTCTCGAGGTAAAGCTACTGTAATGTACTCGAGGCGCTGTAGCTATAGCCTGAGCACAAAAGTCGACCAATCTTCGCCCTGGAAATAACTTCTTCCTCCGATAATCGAGGTGAAGACGAGCAAAAAAAGGGAAAATAAATGAAAAGTAAGAAAAAAACGGAAGAAGCGAGAGCGTTGACTGGTGTGCGGTGTTGCAACGTGAGAGTGGAGGGACTACAATGAGAAAAAAAGAGAAACTCGATGCAACAGCACCGAAACTTACGTCCTTCCTTTCCGTCTATTTATAATTTTACGTGTACAAAGAATTTTATTGAATCAGAAGATGAAGGTACTTTGCAAAATGTTTAACGTCGAATCGCTTCACAAATGAATCCGGGCGTACAAGAGCGAAATAAAAAAATCAAAGAGTATATTCGTATCGTTTTTTGGGAGCTCCCAACGACGGGGATTTGGACCTTCCGATGAACGAGCAAATCCACAAATAACGTCCAGTGGGAACGAGATATATAAATAAATGGTTAGAGAGACGCAGCGGAAGAGTCGAGCGCGAGAACGAGAGTGAGAAACGGTGGGACCGAGAGGAGCGATCCGCACTCTCGCGGAGGATCGTTTCTCATGGCCGTGAAGAGTTCACGGAGGAGCCACGTAATTGACAGGCTCTCGGGCTCTTGCCCATTCCCATGGCCCATAATTGGCGATCGTATCTGGGCCTTGCCAACGCTCGGCCCGTCCTCGTCGTCGCGCACACGTGATCGCCACACCGACACGTGTAAAAAAAAACAAATCTCGAGCACAAGGGAACACGGATGTTGACGCGGATCGGTACTGCACCCACGCGTCCTTACGATCCGAGCGGGCCCCGATCTCGCCCGAACCGGTCGAAGAGTTTCCAGATAAGGCACATTTTCTCATTTTTTTCTTTTTCTTTCGGGTCTTGGCCGTGTCAGCGGATCGGTTATCACGGCGATCCGTGCCCGGGTCTTCTCTCCTCCGCGTCCGTTATTGGATTGGAATCGCTCGGTCACCAATGAGACCCACCGTTTCGGGGCCCGGCCAACACATCGGAGAATCCAGGCGACGCACGAATTATTTATCACAGCGTATTTTATTTACCGCTTATAACGAAGGATAAGGCGGTTTTTTTTTTGTTTCTTGACACCGAAAACGTAATCCTCGGAGTGAAAGAAAAGCGAGGAACATAAATACGAGCGTGCTAATTCCGCGTCGAGTTATTTGTACGGGTGGACATACGAAGGACATCAAGGGCCTTCGCGCCGGAATCAAATGACCGTTACGGGTTAGTTTGCCTTGTGTATACGTTGCTTCCACGTCCTTTACCGTGGATGCGTGACCGTCTGTGTGAGTGCAGAAACGTTTGCCTTTCTCGTTACCTGCTCCGCGCATCCGCGAAACTCTCGGCATGAACATCGCAAAATCTCCTAGCTCCGATTAATCGGAGCGTACCCGGACTACCGCGAATTAGTCTTCGAGCTTACGCCCGCTTGCACTGCCCTTTCTACCGTGCATATACGTACGCGTGCATACAAGGTGTCCCTTTCGCGCCCGGTATCACGAGGCTCCTCGAACTAGCTGATTAAACGAAAGGTCACGTTCGTTGCAAAGGTACAGAGATGAATTTTTCAAGGGTCCACGTGCGAGAAAGCCCAGCAAAAAGTACAAACATCCGAAACGTTCAAAAAATCATCTTTATCAAGACGAATCCCTGCAAAATGAAATTCCCTCACTTGAAATTGACCACCCTATGGACGTACAGCTCTTCCCTCTCGAACCGAGCTCCGAGACGTTTTCACGTCCAGCGACTTCTCTCGTCAAGCCTTCGCGAAAATCAGGCTTCCGCGAGAGAAGTGAAAAAACGAGAAATACGTTTTCACCTCGAGTGCTCGCCGCGTCGGTGCACAGCGCCAAGGAAACAGAAGATTAAAAGAGCCAGGTGCGATCTTCCACGGCAGCTCCTCTCTCGCCCCTGGTCGAGACTCCTTTCCATCCCCAACCGGGAGGATCGGAATTCTTTTTCATCCTCATTTGGGAGACAAGATTATTTGAGTGGAGAAACGAAGAGAACGATCCCGGCAAAAGCACGGGGGAAGGATTTGGGGAGAGGGTGAGTGGATCAGCCAGGCCGGACGAATACCAAAGCCAGCAAGTTAGAAATTCGATACCGAAATTTGCATCGTGCCTGGTTCGAGCGTGTGTACACATGCGCGTAGTTTGTGGCAAACCGTTCGCGTTTCCACGAATAACCCTCCAACCCGTTGCTCCGGGTGGCCCCGGACACCCCCTCGTTTCCCATCGAGGCATAGCCACTGCTGATTGCTGATTATTCACAGAGACCCACCCTAAAATATACAGAGGGAAAGAGCGGTCGAGGGAGAGAGAGAGAGAGGGATCGACAGGGAGCGTACCTTCCGTCGCGACTTTCAAAATGTATGAGTCAGTGTAAACTTGAGGATACGGTGCACTCGGCTGTGCGGCATACTCGATGCCGTTACTACCTACCTATCCCCCTTTCGCGATATGCTTCTTCATGATGCAGCTCGCGACTGTTACCCGCTACCGTATTTCACAATGTTACGATATATTCATCCTCGAAAATAAAGTACATTCGAGCTACGAAAAATACACCATTTGCTCGGTGTGCGCCTGGGCATAAAAAAAGTCTGTCAAATGAAAAATCGGTTGCTGCTTTTTTCGGATGATATACGAGCCCTTAAAATTAATATTCAACTCCGTAGCGATTGCCCCTTCGTTACGCGGAGAATCCAAACCTAGTCGCTTTTGAATTTGATGACTCGTCAACGGGTGACCGAACGGTAGTCCTCGGGACGGATTTCTGTAGGAAATTGAACGGTCTACGAAAAAGTTGCCTCATCGTTTCGCGATAAAGCTGCTATTTCGAAAGTTATTCCACGTCGAATATATACGGAGCCTACTCTCGCGAGTTTTTTTTACTCGAGCGGTAATAATGATAATTACTCAAGCCGCACGAGCCAAGAAGACAAAACAGCCCCGGGTGTTGGGGCAACGAAGAAGTCTCGGGCGGCAGCCGCGGGAGGAAACGAGAAAGCCCCGACGCTCCGCAACAACGAGACGAGAAGACACAAAAGAGACGCGCTGTACTTGCCCCGCGCACCTTCTCGCCCCGTCGCTCAAGCGTGCGCGACTCTGTGTACGTACGTTGCCATTTAGCTGAATTCCTTTCTATATCTCTTCGAGCAATTTCAAAATTGTTCCTTCCCCTCCTCCTCCTCCTCCTCCTCCGCGCTCCATATTTGTCTCTGCGAGAGATACGATTCTACTCGTCTCCGGTATGGTAGCAAGTGCAAGAGTACTGAAGGTGTGGGCGTGGAAACCTCAGACAAATAGAACAAATAAATTTACATGTCCCAAACGACAACTGTTGTTCGTACTTTCAGTGGGCGACGATTTTGGTGCGCGCCCCGTACTCGTCTCCGAGATAGAAACGCTTTTCCACCGAGCCCGCATTTATACCGCGAGATCTAACTCTCACCGTTTGATCGATCGTTCATGACGAAGTGCCGGTAATTCATGGATGCCCATCACTTTTCTCGTATCTCTAACCCCCTTAAGCCAGACCGTCCGCCCACCGCCTACGGGCTACAAATGCACCGTTTCTTTTTCTCCCTTCTCCCTTTTCCAAGTATTTTGAAAAAGTTGAGACAATTGGGGAGAGGGTGGCGTTGATCGTGTCGGGCCTGAAAAATTGGGGATTTAAGCTTGCGTTGGATGAATCGATGATAATGGGGTGCGAATCGGCCGATGAGGAAGAAATTGAGGATCGTCGAGTTCGATTGATGGATAGATGAAAAGATAAATCGGCGAGAAAACGTATAGAAAAAAAAATCGGATGAAAAGTACTCGAATGGATAGATGTACCAATGCATTCGCAAACATGCCAATAACAAAATTAATGAATTAAGGAATAGATAACTAATGCGATGAATAAATAGGTAGGTGGATAGAAAGTGGAAAGAAGGCAGAAATTAAAAAATGAAAAAAAAACAAAAAAATACGGAGGAGAGATCGAGACAGAAGGGCACCGGGTAGGGAAAAGAGGGCGTCCTTGGTAAGAGTTGGGAAAATTGCTCTTCAGACGATGCTTCGAAGTCGCGCGGAAGAGCTGGAGAACGGGAGAGGACGCGAACGACGACGACGTCGTCGACTTGACTCGGTACCGGAGCTTTTTCAACCGAAATACAAATTCACTTCAGGATGGGGGAAGGAAAGGGAGAACGTGAGGGAAACGTCGAATGGTTGAAAAAGGCCGAGGGAATCACGACAGTTCTTCCGGGTGGATCAGGTACAGCGGCGGAGTCTTTGAAACTCGTAGTAGAGAGAGAGAGGGAACAAGTGACGCGTCTGTATCCAGTTCAAAAGGGTCGATCGAACATGGCTCGAGGAACGCTCGAATGCCTCGATTTTCATATCGAGTCCTCCAGTCTTTCCTTTTTTTCGCCAGCGTTCAAAATGGCCGAGTGTGTAAGAAAATTTGAATACTCAGCGACCTCTACATTCCCTTTAGGCACGAATTACCATAACGTTTGAAAAAGTTTCTCGAGGTTCAACCAACGATGAAAATAAAAAAATGTTCACCAGTAAAAAATGAAACTTTCCGTGTCAATTCTATTATTTTTATTTGCCGAATTTGTACGTCACGAATTCTAAACGCCATTTCTTTTTCTTGTATGTTCCAGGTGAGTAACACGAAGAGTCCCGATTTGTACCAGTCTAAACGGAGGGTGAGCGTGCGTTATCCCAGATTTTTTATTTTATTCGTTATCCCTAAATTTGTCTACCACACACGCAAGAAATTTATCCATGTTGCGACAGAGATGGAAGGCAGGCATAAAAACTGTATTCTACTTGCCTGTACACATATATATACGTGTGGAAGTGCAACGAGTTCTGAGCAGCGAGGGATTAGAGACCGTCCTAGTGTACTGAGCCGCAAGAGGGCGCGCGCGGCGAACCGTCGCGTGCGCCACCTGGCGGATTAGTACACTTCCAATCCGGGCTTTCCGCGGAACGTAGTTTTGTCTCTTGAATTAATGATCGATCATCCAGCATCGGAGAGCTCCGAAGTAAGCGCATATCAAATGGGTTTCAACAACGAGAACCGGAGAAATGATCGATACGGAAGAGCTAGAAATGATAAAATATCCCTGAATCACCAGGTGACGTTTCCGCGTCGGTTGAGTTTCGCTATACCTGTGCCCTTCGTCCCTTCCAGGTTCGTTTCTTCCTTCTCCCCAACTTTCCAATCCCTCTCGGTACTTTCCCTCTCTCCTCTCGAAACTGGAATCCTCCCACCGATCCCGGATAACAGGGCGTTCGCGTTCCCCGCTGTGAAGCCCTTGCTCAAGAGCGAACGCTCGGAGCTCGCAAAACTACCGTTTTCGAGGAATTTCAGTGCGATCGATATACATGCATATCCGCGACAATAAACATGACGACACGCGGTGGAAAAGTTGAGATACGAGGGAAAGGGAAACCCGCATCAAACGAGCCGATTGCAGGAAAAGTTGCGTCGAAGGAGGGTACGGATGTCTCTCTATTTCTTGATCTTTCTTCGCCCTCTCTACCGTCCTTCTGACGAAGGGTGAAAATGTACGCCCCCCCCCCCCCGCTTCACGGCGCTTAGTCGTTTTACGCTTCTCGTTGGCTTCGCGTCCACTTGGATTTCGCGCTTCAGAATATCCAAGACGAAACGACTGCGAGGAGCAATAGCGAAGTAGGGTGGGTGGAAGGGCGAAGGGCGGAGGTGGTACGCGAAGACGGTGGCAAAGGAATATAAAGGGCCCAAAGGAGTTGCCCCCGGCGTTGCCGGTGTTCTCTCCACTGCCGCGCTTCTTACTCCGGATCTCCTTTTGCGCTCAAGCCCAAGGAGAAAGTTCAATCTCCTTCGAGCTACACAGGGCCGGATTTCCGGCATGGACCGGTGAGAAAACGGTGGGATAGCGAAACGAGCGTTCTCGAGTACTTACGAACCTCGTCTATCTCTATCTCCCTCTCCCGCTCCCTTGCCCTCTGTTCCAACGTCCATCGACCTCATCCGCAACTGCATCGAAGATCGTCCAAATCAATAATGTTTCTCGGACATGTCTGTGGCCTCGAAACCTTCCTACAAAGCTCAAGGAATTTATGCACCTTCGGAAGTAACTTTGGGTCGTCCCGACGGGGTCGATCGGTGTTTACATTCAAAAATAAATAGGGACTTCTTGTCGCGGAGTTGCTTGAATGTTTAATATTAGAAGAATCCCCAGCTGTGAAAAGTAATTTTTTATTTCGAGCGGAGGTGTGAAAACGAACGCTCTCACGATGATAGCCCAGTCAGTTCACGAGAGAAAGCACAAACAAATCCAAGCGAGATATCGAAGGCAAAACATGGGAAAGAACGGATGGAGAGTCTGGAATCGAGAAACTCTGATGGATTCTGCTCGTCTCGCGATAAGAATCGACGGAAGGGCTGACGAGGCCGGAATCTCACAGGTGAATCACGAGCGGAATTTCTTGAATCGCGTCCCAACTGGATTCACACCTAAATTCCTAGTCGCTCGGGGCTCCGGGGAATTCGTCACTGGAGTGCGGGATCTCGCTGCATTCGGAATTGATGGAATGGACGGGACGCACCTATTAACCGGAAGTTTATTCGTCGATAAACCAGACTTCGAGGCTTCCTCGCATAAATAGTATTGATTTTTGTAGAAAGGGACATCAAAGAGAAAGATACATTTGTGTATACATACAGATGGTATATATTTTGTGATGTGGTGTCACAAGATACGTCGAGGGTGCGACGGAAGGAGTCCCGGCTCAATCCTCGTCGCGGCACTCGGCGTACGTAGAAATGATAGGTAAGGCGTAAGTCGGTAATTAAAAACGCGTCCGGCGACGAAACCCTGTCTTCCTCCGGTCCCTTCCCTCCACACGGCACGCGCGAGCCGCTCGCCATCGGTCCTCAGCAGTCAAAGGAAGAACGCGTGGCGCCATCCATCGGACCTCGGCGGGAAGGCGACGGGTCGGCCGCGGCAAGTCCATCGGCACCCCAGGACAGTACCCTCGTACCCCGGTGATAACGAAGGATAGCCGTTATCGATCGGGAACTTGTCCATCGATTAACGGCGGGCGATCGCCGGGGAGTCCACGTGGCGGCGTCCTAATACCCAAAAGCATCGGGAATCCGTTCAAGTTGCATCCGCCGTACTCTCGGGAAAAGAAATTTGGACTACGCTTCGGAAGAGATCGAATCTTTGGTGGACGAGTGGCGAGTCGGTTGCCCTGTCATTATTGGACCTACGAGAAGATCGTCGAGGTGTACAACGCGTGTCGTCAAAGTTGTGTCAGCCGTCAAACGGCTGGAGAGTATGTCGTACGACCTGGAAAACATTCCGAGTTTGGTTTTCTTTGCGAGTTCGATCGACGAATGTGCCACTATACCTTGGTATTTTATACGTAAATCACAAGTTTTCTGCTCCATTGTTCTTCCCTTCGCATTTTCAAATCGCTCGCTCGAAACCTTCACCCCACCCATCTCCTCTTCCCTCCTCGTCGTTATCCATAAAAGCAGGGAGCACGGATTCCAGCTCGCACTACTCTGGAAATTGCAGGATGAGACGGACGATCTTTTTTTCTCTCCTTTTACTCTTCGTCTTTCGCCTTCTCGATGTTTTTTTCCGAGCTTTCCTCTCTTTTTTTCGTTGTTGTTTGCACGAATACATAGGAGAAGGGGTGAAGGGGAGGGGGTTGATACGAGAGAGTAACTCGTACGAGATAAAGTCGATCGATTCCTCTCGGTTCGCCGCCTTGAGCGCGCCTTCATTTTCGTGAGTGCCAAACACAAATGTAACCGAGTCGCGAAATGACCAGCGTCTATCACACTTCCGAATCATTTTTTTCTTTACAGTTATCCAGATAATTCCATCGAGACAAATATCAGGGCATTATCATTTTGAAAATATAAAGATACTGCCAAAAATATGTACAGATCGTTTGGCAATTCCATTCCCGGAATAATAAGACTGTTTGGACTAATCTGGAAAAAGTGTTATCTTTGATCGACAGTTTCGGGTCACGTTTTATCCAGTCCTCGTTTCAAGGTACGCAGAGTCTGACAGGGTCTTCCCTTTTCTATTTTATGTGTCCGGCTCACCTCAGCTCCTTTCAATTCTATTTGTTCCTTATCAGATATTCCATTTTATCGCGGGGTCGGCGGGGCGGGGGAGAGGGGGCACAACCGAGGCATGCGAATTCTTCAATATCCCTTTGAATTACTTATATACGAGGAACCTACCGCGCCTACAATCTTCGACGATATCTCGCCGCCTTCCTTCCTTCCTTCCTACGTTCACCGAGCTTCGTTTCCTCTCCGTTTGTCTCGCTCCTCTTGAGCCCCAGCCCACCCCCAGTCCGCAACCCGCTCGCTCGTGCTCCGCGCATTCGCGACATCGTTTTATTCTGCCTCTCGAATTCCGAAACGTTATTATTCACCCTTCCCGTCCACGCGGCTCTTAGATCTTTCCGCCGCCGCCGCCGCCGCCGCTGCCGTTGCCGCCACTGCGGTTCCTACGTATGCATACACATCTTTCATTCTCTCTTTCATCGGGACTCCCGTATTCTTACCCTCGGCACCAACGTCTCACCGAAAAAGTTTTCTTTTCCGCAGTCTACTGTGCGCCATACGGATCCTTCCTTGCCTCAACCCCCCATCCTCCTACTCCATTATTCAAATACACGTACGTTTGCGACTGTACTTTTGATTGTGGCGTTCCTTTTTCCGGCGATACTGCGATCCTAGCAATTACGTAAAGATTTACACCGTGGTTTCCTCCGGATTTTGTGGGACTTGACATATTTTCACAATTTCGAAAGACTATGAAAAATACCCGATGGCCCGTCCAGTCTAGACGCAAGATGGCTTCAACTTTTTTTCTCCGTGATATCGGAGCGCTTCGTCCGAGTGTTGTCACAGCTGATCCATCATTGAGAGAAGCCCGAAGGAGCATAATCCTTGGAAGGCAAGGTGCTCTTGTGCCCGTTGACGGAATCAAGACTCATCATGATTGACGGGCCTCGCGTGTTCGTACAATCTCGTCGAGTCAACCGAGTGAATATTCCGCGGAGCGTTATAGGCCACGACAATTCCAGTGACAAGTACAATCTGGAATCGTAATCAGGGCTGGTGAGTGGTACGATGCCCAAGACGTACAGGAGATGGCCCTGTCTCGGTTGGCCGGTGGTGTGGTTGCGCACACAACTGGCACCTGAATCGTTCGCGATTATGTCAAGCCCGTAGCTACATAATGAATCAAGCGTGTTCGTTTATCTGATCTTGACTGGCTGTAACGACGTCTGGTGAAGGGTTAGGCCGCTACCGTGACTCCGTTCCTCCATGATCCCTTGGAATGCGTTTTCTCGCCTCTACCTTTTCTCTTGTCTTTTTTCGTCTCGGCGATTGGCTCTGCGTGCGTCGTTCATCGTCGAGAGGAGATAGCGGATTGCTGGAGGAAGGCCCGGCGGTTCCAGGACGCGGATGGTCGACAAGGCCGAAGTAACGAACTCACGTTTCCCAAGGTTCGAGCGGAGGGACTCGTCCGGCGAGTTAGTCACGATGAATGGACCGAATGAATCGCGTTAACCAATTAAGGATTACGACGGATCCCTTCGCGATAGTTCTTCCCGTACCTTTTTGCCTCGCCCTTCGCTCGCGAAGCTCTTCCAACCGGATACTCCCTGGGTGACCACTTGGCCGAGAGTCCGGCACTTTCCACCGGAAGCTGCGTCGTTTCGTCGACCCGTTGGTGTCCTTCGTCCTCGAGATACGAACGCTGATAGAATTACCCGCGTGTCTTAAGGCTGCTTCAAACGACGTGGGACGTTCCCAGCTGGATATTTACTCGGGGCAAGTTTTCTCAAGTTTATTGGACTTTTGGGGGGCTCCGAGGGTCCGAAATTGGGTTGAAGAATCCGGGGAAAGACAAGTACGGCGTCAATGACGTCAGTTATAACCGTGACCCGAGCGGTACGAACGATACGCCGAAGTTCCACTCCGAAGCTCCAAAAGTGGGATCGACAATCAGAAGAAAAGCAATTCAGGCGACAATCATGGCCGTAACCCAAACATCAACCGAAACGAGCGAAAGAGTACGAACGTCCGATGACGATGATGACCATAAGAAGCCTGTAACCCGGTTGATAAGCCACTCTCGTTGCAGGAGCAATTCCATCAGTCCAATAACCACCTGAAGTGCAAGTCCATGTGCCCTTGAATCAAAGATAAATCTCTTTAGGGTCTAGCGGGGTTAAGTTGAAAATACGTCGAGGCAATTTATCGTCGAGCCATCTGCAACGCTTACCAACGCGCGTTAAAACCCCCCCTGCACACACGTACACGCGAACACGGGCGCGCCCGTGCACAGGGAGATGTAAGTTGGGTTAGTTATGTACGATCCTGCCAAATTCGTTTTACCACCTCAGGATACGAGCCCCACCAGTGTCGTAAGGGCCATTTCATCCGCGTACACACTGACGTGTATAAATCCATCTCTCAGCAGCAGGACGGAGAGGAGAAGGACAGGGGGCTAGAGACGCGGAGACACGGAATTCACCTTCCATATCGCCAGGCCGCTGGAGGGCTAGGAAAGCGGCGATCACCCTCGCGGGTACTCGCGTCGTTAGGTCGGAGACTCGGGGGTGCCGATTTAGGGGATGAAACACGAGGGCGGGAGAGGCCGAGGGGGGAGGCTGGTTTTAGGAGAGCGAGGGGAGAGAACGTTGGATAGCGGCGGTTTCAACGTTGACGGTGGCGTTGGCGGTGTCGAGGGTGGCAGAAGAGAGCAATGCAGGCGGTGGCGACCGCGCAGGGTCGTCGTCTTTATTCGCGCATGCGTATAAAGCCCCGGTAGCCGCCGTAACTTGGGTCGAACTAGGAGACGAGTTCAGTCCACTGCCTGATCTCGTACCGCGTGCGTTGTTGCGCGCTTATCCCGTGCAACGATTCGTTATCAACGACATTCCCAAGAGGTTGACGACCCGCCACTTGGATAACAAAACCAGCCGTATCGAAAGAATCCGCGAAACCCGCTGGAAGCTTCCCCGGAAACTTGGCGGTGAAGTTTGGAATAGCTGGAGAATCAATCGCCCGGAGCCTGGCTTCGGTGAGTCGCCTTTGGAGACCTGCCTACAGACTCTGCAGGACATTCGGCTGGGTTGATCCAGCGGCCGCAGCGATTGCTTCCTCGACACCCACCGAGAGCCGGTCCGCGTCCGAATGCACGATGATCCCTCCTTGATCCCGTTCCTTCGGGAGTCGAACTAAACTCGGGGAGGACCTCCTCCAATCTTTGGAAACTCGATGTCCGTCCTAACCACATCCCGGACTACTTCTTCACGCTGAATCAATCATCTTCGCTGACGACAATTTCGCGTCGGCTATCGACCTTGGCGAAGGACCGGTCGGTGCCCATCGTCATGTCCCGCCAGCAGTTTTCCCAGCCTAGAGAGTGAAGTTTTCGCGTTACCTTGGATTTTAACTTGTGTGCTTACCATCCGAAGTTGGCTAAACTTGGACGTGCCGACGTATCCATTGTGCTCGACCCGTTGAACTTTTCCGGTACATTCAGCCGGGTTGATCAAAGCACCTGGGCCTCCCCCGTTCGGTCATACTTGCACGGGTGATCATGCCGGTGATTTAACAGTGCGTCAATTTTAACAGTGTCTTGTGCAATGATAACAGCAAACGTCACTGCGAATGCGATAGAGGATCAATGTACCAGCCAGGTGAGTGTCACCTAACTCGTACGTGACAACGTTCCAATATTTGCCACTCCACTCTTCGTGTATTTGGGAAATCGGTGCATGCGACGACTACAAAACGGGGACCCAACCCAGAATCACGACATTCCTCTCGAGCGAGCCTCCCCACCACGCCCACG
Source organism: Ophioninae sp. B BG-2022a (assembly GCA_030522765.1). Taxonomy (NCBI): domain Eukaryota; kingdom Metazoa; phylum Arthropoda; class Insecta; order Hymenoptera; family Ichneumonidae; species Ophioninae sp. B BG-2022a. The sequence continues at coordinate 19,398 of JAPYZJ010001962.1, forward strand.
ACGGATTTAGCTCTGTCGTTGTCGCGACGCATCAAATGTTTTCCCTTTTTTTCTTCTTGGTCTGTGCTTCCATCAACAATCCTAGTAATATTTTTGACCTTGAGATGGAATCTTCTAGCTCATCAACGCCGACTCTCGTTAACTGCAGGGTCGATGGCTATTTTTGGTAACGCGTGCGAACAACGAAAATAACTTTTGTTTGGGTCTGTCGGGTTTGCTCGGCTTTGTTTGGGTTTTCTTACGCTACGAGTTTACTCGTACAAAGTTACTTTGACGCGGCTTTGTCTCTGTAATATCCTATTGATTTTGCTGGCCATTGACGATCGCCGGATCAGTTCCTTTCGTCGGCGTTTACAGGTTTACGATCACAGGTTACCCAGACACTCAACTTCGACTTCGGGCATCCAGAGATGTGTTTTTCCATACAATTTTGAGCTACTTTTCATCGACTAGTTGGCGATAACAAAGTGTTCCGATAATTTCTCGTTCGGAGAAGGTTCGTCGATCGGTCAACGTGTATCCTGATGAAGGGGCAGCTGACACGATCGAAAAGCGATCATCCCTCGATGGAGACATCGATCATCCTCCGAGTGACATTCGATGATGCATAATTGGATATTCCATTGGGACTGAATGCGAATCTGGCTTCTTTGGCTCTGGATTAGTGAGGCATGATGTATGGGGAATAATTGTAGTCTGGCCGTGACACTTGGTCAGAATCATATGTCGCGGAGGGAGAACGAAACGATTCGAGTGAGGAGAGAGGGTGCGGAGGGACGAGGCGAATGCTTCCGTGAGCCAGAGAGCAGTCTTATCGATTCCAAAGCTCAGATTCTCGAACTCGACAGCAAACTTCCGCCATTCGATGGTCCTGCTTCTGCTTCGCTCCCACTGCCTCTCCCTATCTTTTTCTCCTTCTCTGTCACCGTTAATGTGCCGAGACGCGCTACCCTCGGGATCTTCCGATCTCGAGAGAATCAAGCCTCTCTTTCTCTTGCCCTCTCTCTCTCGCTCTCCTCCCCTCGATAGGAAGTCGATAACGCTACACAATATCGCCATTACCAACATTTATCCTCGCTTACACTCGCGCTGCCGTTCAACCCTTCGTTTAAGCCAACGATCCCTAAGACTCCATAATTGACAGCCATCAAACCCAAACCTCCGTACAGTTTGGGTTGATGGTTTTTTTTTATGGTTTAAAACTCCATAATTGACGCGTATCAAAGCCAAACCTTATCGAGTTCGATGGGATTTTTTGGGCTGCTTTTAATGGCTTTTCGTATGTTTGGGGTTGATGGAACGTCAAAGATTTGGGTTCGAATCCAAGAAAGCACGGACCACCGTAAAATAATCAAAATCCTGAGCGAAAAATGTCTCGGTACGAAAACAAAAACGGATTTGTATCTCACGTGACGAAAAATACATTCCGCGTGTACACCCTGTCGAATCCGAGTGCTTTTGCTCGCGCACTCGGAAGGGTGTAAAAAAACTGTAAATCCACACGTACTCGGCGTATATTATGAATATCATGCCGGGGATAAAATTCGTAATGCCTCGCTGTGCTGATCGGATTTGCTCGCGAGATTTTCACGTACGGTGCACTTGCCGATGCGAACGTGCTCCATAAAACAAAGTAGCGCGCGGATAGCGAAACGGGAATAATGTCTACTTTCGATAGTAATCTGCTACTGTAAATTATAGTACACGAATAAATAAATCCGATATAGTGCACGGAGAAACACGCTAATATTATTTATCCAAATAATATCTATTATCCATGCATTTAGATTTATTTATCCACCTAATATCTATTATCTCATTTCTTATATACAAGATTCGTTAACGCATATGACCTGTTTTTCCTGATTATACCCTGAAATTCAAGGTTCACTCGGCACGAGTTAATTTCATCACGAAAAAGCGAAAATAAATATTTAAGTAAGTCTTAACACTTAAAACAATTGGAACGCTACCCATCACTCGTGTATTATATAAAATTAATATCGATATGACAGTAGACTGTAGGATTATTGTACGTGCTGACCTATTATTATCCACTGAACATCACTCTGCATTAATATAATATTAAACGTGCAAGCGCAGAATATGTTTTAATTCGGATCAGAATCTTGTCTTTCAGAATTTAATAAATTAAGCAGAGTTGAGCATGCATCCACCGATTTACTTTGGATATAACTTTACATATATATATATATATATATATATATATAATTCTTTTATCAATATATATATGTACCCTAGAAATGAAATGGAAGTACGTCAATTCCCTGATGGCTTCGCGTATTCCTAGAGTACAATAATAACCGGAATATACGAAAGCTACGTTCACTGCACCAAGCCGTACTGTACCAAGTTGGTCGAGAGGACAGGGAAGCTGTGAAAAACCATTGAGTATTATCGGTTTTCCGTTGCCGGGCTGATGCCGAAACGAGCGGCCACCGCACCGACTAATGGCCTTCCTCTGTCAGTTATCCATATATTTATATCTCGAGCGTTTACGTCGTTACGAGAAAAAAAAAAGATTGCTCGAGGGCAAGAGTGATAAATGATTCCAGGTGTTGTTTCGGTTCATGCTCTCGCGCACTCGATGCATTCCCGCGCAGCATCCAGCTCCACCGTCATATGTCAGCTCCGTTTTGTCTCTAATACCCAGTCCTTTTTTCCCTTTTTTTGCCGCCCCTCCCTCTCCCTCTTTTTTACTTTTTCTACTTTTTTGCCCGCGAACGGATTGATCGAGCGTCATCCCGACGAATTCAGCGAACGGGTTCAACGGGTGGCGACGGGAACAGGGGGGTGGGGCAGAGGGGCAGGGTGGCGTTTGGAATCCCAAAGCCACCGGCTGGCGCAGCACGGGCGCCGCTCGTGTCCGCGAGAGGGCCAGGCGGGAGGGCGTTTATCGCGCGCTAACCGGACGTACCGAAATCGAATATCGGGACAAAGCTTTTGGCATTAAAAAATAAAGGGTTAACGCGACGGATAGATGGATTTTTGACGCGCTCGGGCTTCGTCAACCGTAGGTACGTAACCTATCTCCCTCGGCGATCATTTATCCCTTTATCCTTGAAAGGTCTCTTTTTCGACTCCGAATATATTTTTATATATTTGCGGGTTTATCGCGAATATTAATTAAATAATAATAATACGAGTTTGTCGCACGAAAATTGTTGTACGAAAAACGGGCGTTCGAACGGACCCACGGTATTGTTCTCTGGTTCACGAAAGAAGGCTCGCTCTCCTCGAAGAAGGAACCGGCCGATGTGTCCTCGTATCTGAATGTTTAAAAAATCCATTTCGCCGCTCGAGCAACGCTGAAGGAGGTTTGCGGGTGCGAGCGTTGCGCACTGTGAAAGGGAAGGTTCGCACACACGAGTAAGAGAATAGTGCTCAAAAGGGGTGTCGGTTGCACGTGCCGCCACATCGCCGAGGGCAACGCCGACGACGGGGACGAGGTTAGGACGCACACGCGGTGCCGGGCTATATACGAGCTACTAAAATAGTTGCAGCGCGCAAAATAATGACACATGTCTCGCCATGTGGGGTACACACGGGAGAGGAGGGAGTGAGGGACTGCGCGGCGACAGGGACCCGAAGTACCCTCCGGTAAACTTCTACGAATATAACTTCGCTACGAAATGAGGAAGAAAACGAGTATGAAGAAGTTGAAGGGCTTTGGCTGACGAGGCATATTTGCTAAAAAGGGGAAACCTTCTTCATTTTTCTACTTCATTATTGTAGTACTTATTTACTCAATACAAATTTATTTATTTATAATTCATTGTCAGTCCTTTTGTTCCTTTAGTTGTCACGAGCAATATACAGGGTGTCCCACACAAGAATGTCATCCGTGAAATGGAGAGTTGGGCGTGAAATTCCGAGTCGATTGATACAAGCACGTATGGCTCCCGGATCAACCCCTGAATTCTTATTAATTTTTACAGGCAGTTAATCAGGCGCGCCCCTTCAGCGGGCTTAGCCTCCAAATAATTATTATATTTAGACGTCCAGTGTCATGTCGCAGGTCCATGACAATGAATTTTTATACCTTGAAGACAAATCCACAATTTCATTCGCAATGAACTCTTTATTTCTAGAGAAAAATGTCGAAAAAATATTCTAGAAAGGTTTTCCGCATTTTCCCAGTCTAATTTTGCACTTTCGGCAAAATTTCGGGCAA
>JAPYZJ010001963.1:0-25236 GCA_030522765.1 Ophioninae sp. B BG-2022a
TCTTGTCCTTAAAATATCAGAGTTGCAAAATTTTGAAATTCGTCACAAAAAGAACTAGGGGTCATCACATACATTGATAATTTCGAAGATATTTGAAGTCCCCAAAATTTGCAACATTATCTAAACCTAAATATTTTCGAAATCAACTATAATAGTAATTATATTGATATCACATAAAAATACGAAACACAATAACAAATATTCAAAACAAATGGAAAAAAAATCATTTGCATAATCAGGTACTGCCCCAGAAGATCAGGTTGAAAAACTGATCAATCAAGATCAGCCAAGCTAAATGTGTTTCTTTTATGTATATGGAAATTCAGAGGAATTTTGAAATATTTGCCATTAATGCGATCATACGAGATATGGATAGTGGGAGGGGTCTGGGGGACGCTAACACGGATCAGATGGAAGTGACTACGAGTATTGACATGTGGAGTTGAATATTGACGTCTGTAGTGGATGCGGTTGGAACAGACCAATACCCAAATTCCACTGACACGTTACACCACGCATAGGCTATGAGCTAGGAAACACGTGCTTGATTTGACACATTACTGCTTTAATGGACGATACCAAGTACATTGTAGAGAGTACCGTGTCCGATCTACGATCCCGTTGGGACTCGCAAGAGAGCCCACTCGGGCATTCCGGATTAATTCCCTCAAAGCAGCAAATGTGAGAGTCATGTTTATACCGAACTATCCCAATTGCAAATTAAATGGATTGTCCAGAGTATGCCGGGTTTTGCTATTAAATTTGTCAGTGATTCGTGAAATCTTATGGATAATAATTGTATTGAAAATTGAGAGCGCAGATTTTTTACTTCTTCATCCTGTGAATATAAATTTGGGAATGCAAGACTCTTATACTTCTTACGTAGTGGATGCTAACGTAAGTTACTTTTTTTTCAGATTATTATCGTAATGATAATAATTATTTTAATTAAATAATTATCGCGAAGGAAATAACAATGTTCATTCAAAACATTGTTGCCAATGTTTTTTTATAGATTTCTCGATAAATAATGAGAACAAGACCTTGTTCGATTTACGAATTAATTTATAGTTAAAAAGTATTACTCAATCAAATGGAAGATTTTACCGTATCAGTATATAATCAATATTTATCAAAAATAATATTTACAGAAGTAAGTTTTCACATTAATTTAAAAAATGAATATCAAATTTATACTGAAAGAACAAATTATATTCAAGTTTGTGATATAAATTAAATTTCAACATTTAAATTGAACGATAAGAAAAAACCATATATTTACAATCAGTATACATATTGAGATGACAGTAGAAACCGTGAGTAAAAAAAGTGTAAAGTTTGATTTTGTGTAAGAAAAATAATTTTGAACATACCTGATAAGATCGAGGAGAGATTTTTCCATCTCGCTGAGTTGACCTCTGTACGGCGACGAAGTCAGTTCGCATATGAGTTTCGGCAGACAGGCATTTTTTATCGTAGCCATCATTTTCGCTTTTCTCTTGGCGTCTGCAATAACAATGAAAACAAAAATCACCTCAAACTCAACGAATACTTTTTTTCCCATATTTCCCAGCAATATATCTTACGATTTTCCACTTCGTCATTCTCATCATTGGCGATGGGAAAGCTCGTCAAACCTCCGTTCTTCGGCGGACCTTCCGGTCTTTTGCCCGAAGAATTTTGCTTTACGATTTCCTGCTCACTGCCGAAAATCCCCGGAAAGAGGCTGCTATAATCAGTGGCGAACACGAGGAACATACCAAAGAAAATAACGAGGCGAATAGTTCCCGTGTCCACCACCATTATCAAAAACTTGGTCTCTCTTCGTCCGTAGTTTCCGCTTTTCAATTCAGCCACTCCACCAACATTCGAAGATTATTTCAATATATTCTAAAAAAAAAAAAGAAAAAGCGAAACCTCGTATGACGTTGAGGATTCCAACTTGTGAAGCAACCTTCCAGTCGGTAATCAATTTTTCAAAAGTAGTTGAGATTCTTCAAGTAGACTTTTGATATCAATCGGCAAATCGCAAGCACGAATCAATTCGATCCTGATCGATGTCGTCACTGGAGAACTTTTTTTTTGCCAAGTCTCTTTTCCACTCTCGATTTATTTTTCCTTTTTGTCGATTTCAATGAACCGATTTTTAAATATTCACCGTACCACTAAAGGCTCTTCGCTGCCTTTTAGCTCCACAAAACGCGATTGAAGATCTTAGAATGAAAATTTTGGAAAATCGAGATGGAGCCAAATGAACTGTTGTTAACGTCTTCGGAGTCGTTGAATGACTGCGAATGATTCGAGACAGCGTACACGGGCTGGACTCGAGCTACCGCTCACCAAGCCAGTAGTCAGTGAAAGTCCGTCTGACTCACATCAGTACGGAATACATGCAATAACTACCGCATCGTCCGGTGCTTGGAAATTTCCAGGTACAAACAAAACAGCCCGATTATCCGATGCTCGTGCAAACACCCTATGACCTTCTTACTATAAGCCCATTGAACGAGCCCTGAGAGCCAAAAATAACCTTGTCAAAAATTCCCAACTCGGGTGTGTCCGAGTAAATGATTGTTCGAGAATCGGATATGCTTCGTGAAGGAACGATAAATTGCCACGGGACAAAAAATGTGAACAACCTTAATCGACGATGTAACAAGTTGTGCCGATGTGAAACTTTGGCTGAATACGAAGAGACGCGAAAGTTCATATCGCGTGGATGAAAGTGCAACTCACATTCACGCGAGGAAAATTATTTACGATGTTTCCTACAGAAACAGGAAGCATTCTTTTTTGGTTATTATTGCGGTATTTGGTTTCGACTGTAAATCACATAGAACTTTCAATGTAGATAACATATTTTTTTCCCATAAAAATATACGTTTTTTTCAAAATTTAATATCAGTATATGAAGATTTTATATAATTATATACAATTATACAATGATATATTAAGTTATTTAAAAAGTTATGTTGTTTTATATTGTACTAAATAAAAATGTAATTTTCAATTACTATATATTTTTTACTGAAGCATCTGATTATACAATAAAATTATTAAAACGCAAAGATTTTTCAAATAATTCAATTTAATACAAGGCGTCGTACCTAATATTATAAATGTGAAATTTCGTATATCTGGCTTGACTGATTTTTATGAAATTCAATACTTTTCTTTCTTATATCTAATTTGTTTCTGATTATATTAAATTCTAATTTAATGTAATAATGAAATTATAATTCGTATAGAATGAAACCGACTAAAATATAATTGAAGTAGAATAAAATATAATATGAAATATTACAGTGATATTAAATGTGCATTTTATATATTTCTAATGAAATATTAATTTGTACGGCGATTAATCGTAATAATAATATTGTCTATGAAGTCTACATTAAAAAATATATGAAATAATAAGAATTATTTTATTACTATTCTGTACAAAACGATTTTCTTAAATCATAAAAAATTAGTTTGTGCGGATAGAATATAATTTTACCTATTTTTGATATTAAAAAAAAATGTATACAAAGTTATTAGCAATGATTGGAATAATTATACGATTAATTAAATAAAATATTTAATTACATTAAAAGCAATTACATGAAAAGCAATGAATTCTTATATAATTTGTTATAACCCAAGTGCAAAGCATAATTCGTAATATAACGGAAGAAGTCAACAAATTGTTTTTTTAATGCCTCAACAAAATTATTTTCAAAAATCAAACCAACGATTAACCGCCAAATAATATTTTCTATCTTTTTATTCCACATTTCAACATTTAGTCGCCGACAAATAGAATAGAAAAAAAATGCAATCAAGTGAAAGCTTTTCACGCACAGTTGGACTTGTGCATTGTAAGAGGAAGGTCGACAAATCATACATCGCTAGACATAACTCTTGTATTTTTTCAATAATTCTCATCTCGAAAATAAATTAATTTAATAATTCAACCATCTCTAGGATGTGAATAAAATCATATATCGAGCCTCCTTTCGTGATCAGTTTTAAATTAATATAACGACGTCCGAAGTAATGGGCCAGTTTACCTTGAGACCGAGAGGAGATTGGCATTCGTCCGAGGTCGATCACGAATGCTTTTCCTCTAATAAGATACAAAGGACAAGAGGTATCGAATGCGAAAATAATTCATTTCATGCAATCATCAATCATCAATTCACTTCCTTGTTCGTGCAACAGCCAAAAACGCTTATAGAAAAAAAAACAAAAATAAAATTTTGCTTGCGCGTCCTATCCATGAGCTGTTGACGACTATGATAAAAGATGGGAGGGGGGGGGAGGCGTAAACGTTTTTCTAATCGATGACAGCGCTCTCAGGTGTCGATCTAATACAGATTTCGAGAATCACCGAAACGGAAAAGTTACGTCGAAAAAAAAAAAATAGAATCCATCATGATCGGAGCACCCACGAGAGCGAGAAACTTTTCCAACGGGACAGTCGTAGATTGTAAAATAGATTTGGTTCAACAGCACGTCTCATTTCCGATTCAAATAATTTATACACATTTTTTTGCAAATTTCGCAACGCAAGAATTCCAATATATAAATGTAATAATTAATTCACTCAATGTTATTTATTTACTTATTTATTTATCCCTTTAATTTTTATTTTTTATCAATTAATGTCAAAAAATCTCAAAATTGTTAATACCGATTAATGAATACTCAACTGGTCAAAATTCAACGATTTCTAAGCTGTACTGAGTCTTTAATGAATAATTAATAAACCTTTAAACAATTACAAAATAGGACGAGCTTTGTATCGTTCCGTTATAGATTTCGTCACGTGATGTACGATCAATTGGAAGTTGATAATTCCAAGACATCGAAAAAAAATCTCCAATTAATTTCCGAACCTGTTTATACTCCTTTCCGTCAGTGGTAATCCAACCAATTCACTTTCTTTTCGTTGCGATCATCACGTGATGCAAGTGGGGTTCGAAAGCATCGAAGACAAAGCGATAATTGCACGTTTGAATAATCTTTTTTTTTCGTTAACCTTGGATTAACCAAGCAAGGTGCACGCCACGATCGACCTCTATTAAAAAGCGAATAAAATTAATAAAAACGACACAAAGTTCCGAGAACCTTCAACGACTTGGATTTAATAGTTATTGGATAAAACCGTATTTATGTTCAGAGTCGATTTTGTATAAGGCTTAACAGGATTTAACAGTTCTGGGTACAATTTGTTATCGGAGGATTCTGTTCTAATCGTTGATATTCTTTTGGAACGTTTTTTCGATCGACATCGTTCGTTTTCGCATCGAAGCTGACAATGACACCTAGAGGTGACTCTTGACAGGCTTAGGAGACGCGAATCGTTGGACGACGTTTCGGCGGACGCCCTATTACTTGAATCCGATTTTCGACGCTGGGTTTCCGTGGTTCGAGGACGGACGATGACCCGGTGGTCGCGTAACAAAGATACCGTACTTCCGGGGCGGTGGTTCCGGTGGCGAAGTTGGTGGAAACGACGGCTCGAGGATCTTGACATAGATGCTTCGTTACAAGAAAATTAAGGCTTCTGGATAGAGGCTGTGCTGAGTGTCATCCTCAATACGACCTCCATTCGGAAGCTTCAATTTTTTTGGTTATAATAAAAAGAATGTTGAAAGCCTTGAAGGGTAACACAACGCTATGAATTTATAAGAATAGTTTATTTTTTATTGCGATAGTGCAAATATTTTGCACTATATTTGCACTATAATTGAATTTCGTTTTATGTTAGAGAAATATTGTTTCAATAATCTCGAACGTTTTTTCCACTGCGCTACACAGCTGCATGAATTAAAATGAAATTTTGACAGTAATTACACAAATTCGTTCTTTATAGACTAGGGATAGGGGTCTTTCGATTCAATGTAATCTTTATATTTAATTAAACTAATTAATTAATTTAATTAAAAATACACCATTTTTGTGAAGTTTGTTCGAATAAAAAATACCCGCGTACTTCCATAGCCAATTATATGTAGATTTCATATTTTTATTTTGTTCTTTATTCCAGATTTTATACTCCACGAGACATTTTTTCGCTACCAGGGTTTTTTTTTTCAAAAATAGATCATTTTGGAAAAAAAACACCCTTGCTGTGATTTTGTATAAAAATAGTAATAAAAAAATCGTAATATAAAACTTAAACATATTGTGAATAATTCCTTTATAAAATATTCTCGTTCCTTTCTATTACAGTCCCACTAGAAATGGTGAAAGTCTTTTGGTAAAGGACTTTTTGCTCTCCAGAGTCGTGTTAGCCCTTCAAAGTACCAATAATCATAGGTTTTTTTGGAAATGCTAAATTTTCTTCGACAATTAATTAATTTGTACGTAAATTTTCATACGGTACCTTGACGTTCTCGAACGAGCCCGTGACAGTGTTCGGTCCTTTGATCCCATCCTCTTTTCTTCGGCCATTAATTCCGTCGCCACATTCGCGGATTTTCCCCCCAAACTTACGCTGGAAAGCATCTATGATTTAACAACGATTACTGGACGAATTTCGGCGCTTTCGACCCAGCCAATACCGACGAGAATTGTCCATTTTTTTCATTACTTTTCCCAGAACTTTCTCCAATTCCGCCATTTTATTTCCGGTCGCAACGAGCTCCGTGCTGAGTCTCTTCATCTAAAGAATGAGTTCCATCAATTATTACAATCCGGAATTGAAGTTGCTATGAATTACCTAGTTCGAACTCACCTCATTGTCCAAATGCCTCGAGGTTACTTTTTGAGCGCTTTTCTAAAATGGGTTTGAAAAAAAGTGAATTTAATTAATTTTTATATCTCATTGGAAAAATTAAAATAAAACACAAATTGGTATACGCGTGTTTTTACGAATGATTGAATGACAATCGAAATGCAGAGACGTGCACTACGAATTTAATATCGAAAATAATTATTATATTGTATCAATGTTTATATGCAATCAATTCTCAGTACAAATGGTTGAAACTTTTTTTTACACTGTAATATGCAATTCATTTTAATTGTAATTTTTTAATCTTTTTTCACGTTTTAATAATAAACTTAATTTTTCATTCTATTACACCCATACTAATACAAAAGTAGTTTCATTTTTTTTTTGCTTGTTTGGGTTTGCTAGCATCCTCGACCGATTTTTTTAATAAAAAATGATTCGATAAACAGTTTTTCTTCATTATGAACAGATCTATGTCAGCCAATTTTCATTCCTCACAGGCAAGGCTTTATCTTCTATTATTCTTAGTGGTCGTCTATCATTTATTATGATTCGATATATTTCTTATTTAAATTAATAATCATTACGTTATTTATATTCGCAATTCGATATCCAAAAATTAGTTTTTTTTTATCTCACCGCTTTAAGGACGATATCCTCATACTCCGCTCGCTTGTCTTTCAACGCCATAACGTCATCAAGCTTCTAAATTCAAAAAATTCAAATGTAATCCGTACAAGATATGAAATGAATGTTTAATTCGCACGCATGACGTACTCACCGCTCTGTTACTGATGACCGTACTCATCAATTGTTCATTAGTCTTTTCGATCCGTTTGATCACCTAAAATATATTCAAACGATACCAGAGCACAATTGAAAGAAAGATTACTCCCTGGGGAAGAGGATGAGCAAGAAAAACATCCGATTATGCAAATTATTCAAATGGTGAAAATCTTTACCCTGTTAGCGTACCAAAGTGCAGCGTAGAACAGTAAGTACGCGAAGATGCAAAAGTACACGTTATCGAGGACATATTCACGTATAAACGACTGCGAACGAAAAAAACATCCATTCTCGTTGTTTGAATTCGATTTTTTAATCCACCAAAATATTACCAGCTCTCACCTGACGGTCGTATATATCAATGAGTTTCAGCACCGGATACGTTCTTGCCAATTGCGTAAAGGAACTTTGCTTCTGACCGAACATGCCGAATTCTCGACACGCATATTAAATCAATTAAATCTTCAATCCAACCGTTGACATTTCTCGCGTATTAATGTAAAAAGAAAAGGACGACGAACAATCCACCTATCTACGATAAGAAGACTAACCAAAAATTTTCTGACTCGTGACAGCGCGAAGTCTCCATCGAATAGAAGACAGTCATCACCAGATTTTCCCTTGTTCTTTGCTTTCTTCTTGAGGGAATGACGAACATTACTACGTGACACACTGGTGTGAGAGAGATAGTCGAAACGTTTTGAACAGCGATTTCTCAAATATGAAACGTTTTCATCGAAAATGGCGACCGGGGGGCCCTCGGTGCCATCGTCCTGAATGCACACAATAAATTTCGTACTGATTGGTTCAGCCGTTTCAGAGAATAGTGGTTTCAAAATCTCGAAGTGAAAGGAGGCGTGTTCTCGCGAGAAATCCCAATGAGAAAACGCCTTATTCCACTTCAAAATTTCGAAACCACTATTCTCTGAAACGGCTGAACCAATCAGTACGAAATTTATTGTGTGCATTCAGGACGATGGCACCGAGGATCCCCAGGTCGCCATTTTGGATAAAACCGTTTTATTATGGAGAAATCGCGGTTTGAAACATTTCGACTATCTCTCTCGCACTCGTGTGTCACGTGATTATGTTCGTCATGACCTTAATGAAAAATCATACAATTCATATTGTATTATTATTTATCCGTCCATCCATTATTCCATCTAGTAATATCTTAAATCTGGTTGGAAATGGTAAAAGCGAGCGTTTATCTTTCACCAGCTGAAGATTCGGAGGAAAATTGCGAAACTTCCTCCCGACAATGTTCCGGTGAAGATGATATCGCAAACACGTTTTTCGGTTATGGTGTCGGGGAAAAACATTGGACCAGAAAATATAATCGCAGTCTGAATTGCAATCGGAAGCATAGCTCGTTCGTTCCCCAGACACTCACGCCTCGTTGAGCCCACTCGAAAAATTCTTTGTCTTCCTTTATTATCGAGTATCAATCCTGGTGAGAAGAGAAAGAGAGACGTGATAATGTAAGGAACATCCCAAAGCGGAGAAAGGCCCTTAATGTCTTCTTCGTCCGTTGCCAAATCGGCTGGCAACTTTGCGCGCCTCCTTTCTTTTTGCTACAATAAGCGTTCTTGCGATACGTGTATAGGAAAAACGTCTCGTCTCTGGTACGTGAATATTCTCTCTTTCTCTCGACGATTCTTAACGACAAGCTGAAACTCCTTCGGCACTGTCTACGAGCGTTTCGTTCTCCTTTGAACGTGTTACCCTTCTTGAGAATCACGAGGATCTCCAAACGAGGCAAAATTTTCGGAACGTGGCACATCGCCAATTTTACCGATCACAGATCGCGATATTTATTCCCGATTATCAACAGCATCCCATTCCATATTATCTAAGATTATCTATCTAAGACAATAATATATTGTTTTTATTTCTGACTCACATTTTCGTGATTTTATTCACCAATTTGGATATTTTTATTTACGTAATGATGATTGCATTGATAATTTGATTATTCTATTTTTATATCGATTTATTCGGGTTCGAAACTATTGGAAAATTATGGAAGTGAAAATTGTATTAAAAGACCTATAATAGTATATCTATAATAGTATATTGTCATAGTCTAATAAATAGTATTGTGCATTGAAGGGTTTAGCTACTGTGACGACTTAAAAATCGGGGTTCTTAATAAAATTTGTCTTAAAACAACGAATAACATGATTGCACAATCCTTCGATATTTATTTGTATGTATATATATTATTATATTATTATTGGTATAAATATTATATACCAGTCTTATTAAAATTGATAAAATATAAATTGTAAATTAAAAAAATTCTTTAATAAATATAAAAATAATTATTTATTTATTAGTATTTACATATAATATTTACTATAAATAATAATGGTAGTAGTTCTATCGTTGTAATGTTAAGTTTACTGTTAATCTGCCACTTCTACGCCACATATCAGATTTTCTACTTCAACATGCGTTGCCTCAAGTAACGGCATTTTGATATGTTCGCAATAGCCTAACTTCTTAAAGGTTGTACTTATCCCACAATCGAAGCAAAGGTGAATCTAAGCGGAAACGAATTTCGTTATTTTCGTCTGATTCTATAGCAACTGCTTCAACAAGTTTCCCAATCTCTATTCATTTGAAGAAACCGTCTACAGTGACGTCAGAGAGGATAAAAAAGTTTCGAACATTTTTATACGTCATAAAAAATACAGTCTTCATATGACAAAAAAATCAGAATTACCAAACATATCAAACAAGACGATGCTGTACAAGCGATGAATACAAAAGTGTCCATTGGTTCAGCCAGATATTGAGCTCAAAGTTAGAAAAATCTGTCTCCTCGTTGGTGAAAAAAGTCGTCTCACGTTTCGCAGCTTACTGGACTCTCGTAAAATAATTTCAACGTTAAGGAGCTGCTGCAGCAACGAAAACCACCAAGCCAAGAATTCTAATCACGAGCTTCGTCCATGTGCACGGTTCCTTAAGATCAGTAGCAGCGAAAGTTTATAATTTTATGTGAGTTGAGCTAATCCAGGTCTGGAAAATGTTCATAAAAGTATCTAGAAGACGTAAGAGCATTTCATTCAATACGATACATACAAACTAGATGGTTGCATATAAAAACAGTAACTAGCAAAATCATTTTGCTTCGAGATAAAATTTTCGGTCTGTTCAAAAAGGCTTTGACTTCGTTTAAGGGGACGAGGAACATTACCACGTGATACACGAGTGCGAAAGAGATATTCGAAACGTTTGAAGCCGCGATTTCCCAAGAATGAAACGTTTTCATCTAAAATGGTGATTGGGGCGCCATCGGTGCCATCGTCTTGAATGCACACAACCAATGTCGTACCGATTGGTTCAACCGTTTGCGAGAATAGTGGTTTCAAAATTTCGAAGTGGACAGAGGCGTGTTTTTGGTTTCTCGTCGCGATTTCTCAAGGATGAAACATTTTTATCCAAGTTGGCAAGCAGGAGGCCCTCGGTGCCATCGTCTTGAATGCTCACAACAAATTTCGTACCGATTGGTTCAGCCGTTTGAGAGAATAGTGGTTTCAAAATTTCGAAGTGGACGGAGCCCACTTCGCCATGCCCTTAAGCTTTACTCTACACTACTTAATGATGGACTCTACATCTAGACAAATAACGAATTGCATCGGAAATTACATTTTTTTCTATTGACAGATCGCCATAGATATTAGACTGGAAAAGAAGATACGTCACAGTGGCCAAAATCGGGATAATTTTATTAGCAAATCTATTACGTATGAAGGGGAATGCGAAGGGATCGAGAAGGGATGGCAGGGTGAGTGTATAGAAATATAGAGAGACCCCTTGGGCGATTGGGGAGAGAGAACGCAGGAGACTCGACGCCGGCACACCTCTATCAGGGCTATTAGCATTCGATCGAATAAACAGAGATTAGCACATGAAAGGGCTTCTGTCGGATCGATAATAAGCTCCAGAGACAGGGGCATCAGGCGAACCGAGAAATTTCTCTCTCCTGTATATCTACCTAGGAATCTACGATCTCACTCTCACCACTTGTCATTTCCCATTAAGCCTCGCGGCCAGAGTTGACTAAGCAAATACAAAGTTAGACAAATAGACTCCGGGCTAGGGTTAGCCAGCAAACTTTTGTCAATTCGCTATAGTTATGTACACCGATTCGTACGATCGTTCAGACACGCGTCATTTACCTACGTCCATACACGGGACATTCAACCGGAAATTGGCTCGTTCATGGCTGAAAAACTGTGATTTTTTACTTTCCACTTCAATCTCTCCTCCTCCCAGAATAAAATGTATCTTTCTTGGATCAATTGAATCCTCGTGTAATTTGAATGGATTTTTCGTACAAAGTTTTGACCCATGGGTATTGGATCAGAAACTCATCGATCTCTCATGGAACAGCCCATGGACTTACAGATTACACGTACACAATACCACCCGAAACGCTTGTCGTCAGGCTCGCAGTGTAAATTAACTCTGTGCAAACAGAATAAATTGATCAAAAATCTTCATTGCCAATTCCTGTACTTTGAGCACCGAAATTTATTCGGGGTTAACGAATCACATTAACAACAACATTAGGACATGTTTTCAAGGGTTAGATTTTTCGTGTATTTTATACGGCAGATTTTGCTTCAATTATTACAATGGTAAATTACAAAATATATTGATATTAAGTATATCGAATATTTCTGAAACAGTTTTATGTAATCATTATAATGAATATAATTATCACAAACAAAAGAATGAATAATTAAATAATACATTATCTACCCTTTAAATGACGTTTATATTATTAAACTTATAGTCTCCTTCATTCTCGCTCTTTTGGGATTACATTATATTGCTGAAATATTCTATAATACTTGTTCACCAATGCTAAGGGAATACATCAGCGCTGTCAACCACAGCATTAATCTATGGTGAGTGTCTCGTCTCACTAGTTCACATTTGTATATATATTTATTTTCATGTATTTAAAAAATATATTTTCACATACATTTTTACACATATGTATATGTATATGTATTCGATCGATTCGATGTTGCTATTGTCAAAAATAAAAGACGAAGAATCTCATTAACGATCGAATTATTTTGATTGATGCTGCACGTATCGATTTGTGAAATATTAAATACATAACAATTAAATATATATAAAAGTACAAATAATCATATGTATATATATATATATATATATAATACTTACCTTTTTCAATTATACAAAGTGACTCCTTATCGATCTATGAAAATGACTATTCGTTTTTTTTTTTAAAGGACTCATCTCACGTACGATCTAAACGCCATGCGACGTCAACGAAAAACCCATGACCACTCGACGATTAGCATTGCTCTCGAGAGATGTTTATGGAAAACAGTGAAAACTATATATGTGCTAGAAGAGGGTGTCCGGTGCATCAGAAAATACATATATATATAACTGTAACAGTCCTGTCTACCACCCTCGTAGTATTATAATTGATCTTCTCTCTCTCTCTCTTCTACATCATTCTCTACCATCCCATTTTTCCTCCATCTCTCTTCTGTCTCTCGTTCGGTCGTGCAACCACTTGACGCGTCAAAAACGTCAGTTACACATTCGAATGGAAACACGCTTCGTGCAGCCCCGCCCTTTTCATACAAACGATTCGGAGTGGAGTGTTTTCGTTGAAGACGCGAAGGAATAAGGAGGGTAAAAAGTGAGAAGACGCGAGCGGAGCTGTGTGGGTTTACACACTAGACAAAACCATTTGTTAATGAGGGCTTAACGCTAGTGGGTTGGGGAAAGAGAAAGAGAGAAGGTTAGGGAAAAGCCATGAAGAAGAAACGTTATGAGATCGCGACAGACACTCGGATGGGATTCCCCCAGCTGCGCAAGGGAGAAACAGCTTTTTGAGCACAAGCAGTCCTCGCATGTCACGTACAATTGATAAAATATACGCACCGGGTCGTCCACGAAGGGACGAGGAAACAAAACCATCTGGATCGTGTCAATTTTGTTGAGAAAATATTCGTATTAACCTTTGACGATCACTAAACTAAACAGACGAGATTCGTAGACAAGCAGTCATCATAAATATCCCTACAATTCTTTTATCCTTTTTTTTTTATTCTGTACCCATTGATCCTTCCAATGCACTTATGGAGAGCTCAGGATTGGACCCCCTTCGGTTGTACCCTATTGGAACGTACGCCACTATTTTCAACTCTTGGACGTTGCCCTTTTTTAATCTTTTGCCAATCCTCCGGTGAAGGTCACAGAAATCGTAAAACCTCTACAGAAACAATAAAAAAAAATGTTTTCACATATGGGCTATTTGAAATGAGTTAAATGTGGTAATATTCTGCAGAGTAGGCTCCTTATTACTCCGGGATTAGGAAATCTCCTGGCGAGAAAATTGTAGCTGAAAACGGTGAGAAAACCGATAACTGATAAGAATCTATTGAAGAAAACGATCGAGGAGGTATAATAATTTCAGTTTCACGTCTCGATTCACCATGATGGTGTGACACTATGTCAGAGAGTTTCGGAGGGTGACCGAAACGAAGCATGAGCCGCAGGACTCGTAAGGCGTATACCTCCACACAGAGACATCTATGTACTTATACAAGCTCAGGATCGGAACGTAATCGATTTGCCGTTAAGTCAAGCGTAATTCAGTCCTTCCCCCCTCCTTCCCTAACCCCGCAGTCAGTGTGACAAGAAAGTCTTCTCCCGGGCGTTCGCAAAGGCTCCATCGAACCGAGAAATTACTCATCGTTCTGATTGAGGTTAATTAATTAGATAATTAAGTTCCTTGCAGTGGAGCCGAGGCGAACGGAGATCCCGCGGCGAAACTCCTCGTACACGCCTTAACCCTCGGACTGCACGTTCCCATCCTCCGCCTCTATCTTTTTTTCCTCCCGTGTACGTCTGTCGACGACTGATACGAGATTTATATACACCGGTACATCCTCCAAAGATGTTGTATCTGAACATAGTGAGGACCTGAAAAAGGGCTCAAAGAGGGCGGGGGAGGATTGAAGGATGAAAAAACTCTCATTTATGACAAGCCTTTCGTACCAAGACTTCGGTTGGTTTAGAGACTCAATCTAGGTCCTCAACGAGGAAAAAAATATCCCTTATCTCATTAATTCGGCAGGGTGGGACATCTAGCGAGACTGGCTTGTGCGATTTTTTTTTTTTTCATAATTAGTAATTTCTGAGGACTTTCGATGCGGTGCATGATCATTAATTGTCAAAAACGGTAGTGAGGGAATGGTTAAGAAAGAGGAATTTCAGAGGGAAGACAGAGAGAGGGAGGCGAAGGCTGCGAGCAAAATACTCTTATATACACGCACCGACGATGATTCAATTTCGAGAATTGATGTTTATCCGGGCTTGAAATGAGCGCATGCACGAATGTTCTTCCGGATTACCCGTGAGATGATAGAAAAATGGAGCTTCGAGGGAAACAAAACAGAAGATGGAAATAGTAAGAAGGTAAGAGAGAGAGAGAGAGAGAGAGAGAGAGAGAGAGAGAGAGAAAGATTGATTGAAGTATTTATTATATTATTATGCTATAGCTTAAGGACATGTCGAAAACGTACCACGTGACACACAAGTGCGAGAGAGATAGTTGAATTTTTTAAATCGCAATTACCCGAGGACGAAACATTTTCATCGTAAAATTCAAGCATCTATTTCTGTCTCTATAAATTCTACAAAGACTGATGCTCGATTTTTCGCCGTAAACGTAATCGACGCCGAGAAAACGGATTTTGAAAATTTGTGAGGTTATGTCGATGTTCGTCATGCCCTTAAAGCTTGTGGACGAAAAATGCATATAGTAGTGAAATCTAGGTGTCTATAATGGTAGACGTGAAATATAAGAAATACAACTAAACAAAATAAGAAATACAACTAAATTACAATATGTCGAAATTGTTTTATTATTTCTTACATAACTGTTTCTAGTTAGGGTAGTAGTTAAATAATTATTCATAATAAACAATTTATTTTATATAATAGTGTTATATTAAATAGTTTAACAGATTTGGTTACATTATTTATCCTGTTTTCGAATTGTCGTTCGGTAAAATAGATACGTATACTGTAAAATGTACATCTACAAATCTTCAGTTACACTTTAAGGGGAAGTTTGACCAAGTAACATGCAAAGTAAGAGATTTACCTACAAAAGAAATATAGTGTCCAAGAACCCCCAATAACGGGGGCTACTTGAACACTACATTTTATATTTTTAACCTTGCGTGTATCGAATATTTTTAATAATTTATGGTAGCTATATAATCCTAACGATTAGGTCGGTACGATAGACATGCTTTTGTTGCCCCAACTTTATTTGTTCATGTTAAATGCCAAAAAATGTGGAAAAAGGTGTCCAAGTCCCCCTACTTAATGGTATGCGTTATATGCATTGCTATTATATGTACTGATAGTATTAGGCGCGATAGTATTAGTATTAATATAGTTTTTCTATAATATTTTTGCTCCTTTGCAATTTGTTATTTTTCCTGTTATTGTTATTTTTTCTTCAAACTCACCAACTGTTATTGTTACCTTAGCCCCATAGAAATTCTAGGGCTTAATGAATAAATCAAATCAAATCTCTCTCCGTTTTTTTCTGCCGCTCTACCCCGCCTATTCTCTCCAATCCTCTTTGTTGCTTTTTCTCCCTTTCGCTTTTTTCCCATTTCTTCCTCGTACTTTTTCCACCACTCTTTTCGTCTCTCTCGCGTGGTTATGACTTTTTCTTTTTTTTTGGGTCCGCAGGGGGTGCTCGCAAAGATGAAATCCCCATCCGCTGGGCTGCGCACACACATAGCTTTAACGTATATTCGTCGACATCCTGTCTCGGGAAGGATTCTAAATCCTAGCTCTCACAAAATTTGATACGCCCTTTCAGTAGTGAGTTTTCAATTTCTATCGGATCTTGCGCACTGGCACTGTTATAAAACGATAAAGATTTAATCGCGGGTATACACACGTTATTTCCGTCCACAAGCACACAAATACACGTGCAATGAATCGCGTAAAGTTGGCACGTCTGTTCTCGATCCTTTATCACCACACGATGGGAAATTCGAACAGCGCGGGGAAACTTTTGCACCGGAACTTAAAATTCACCGAGGGAAAGAGAGAAAGAAAAGGAAAATGGAGTTGCTCTTGTTTACCAGGTTTGTGGAGATTGGACAGACCTGGAGAACGAAATCATCTTGCACGAAATAGCAAGATGAAGAAAAGACGCGAAATGGGGGGGGAGTGAAAGTATTAAAGTCTTGCTGCATTATTCTAGCCAGTAAATAGCTGTATGCTTCGTTACACTCTTTATTCACCAAGCCCATTATCTCCTCCTGAAACTTTTATTTCTCTCCATCAATTATATTTCCATCCACTAAGCATGCAAAAACGAAATCAATTTATCAAAACGTAAATTGCATTGGGAAGTTAATTGGGTTCAAGGAAGCACAAAACAAATGCATTTGTTTGAGTTTATTTGTATTCAGGTGACCATAACCTTATTACTTTTCCAACACAATATTCCTTCGATTGCCTCCTCAAACTTTTATTACCCTCCATCAAATATACTTCCATCCCCCAGGAATACAGAATCGAAGAGATTTCATCAAAATGCAAATTACGAAGAGTTAATTACGTGCAATAAAGTACGAAGCAAATGAATTTGATGGTTCGTAAAAAAAAAGGAGAAGAAAAAACGTAGCCGTCAAAAACCAGGGGAGAAAAATAGTGACGAGTTTGGGGGTGAAAAAAAAGAATGACAGACGGAAAGAGAGACCAAAGAAGAACGTTGGAATGAGAGAAGGAGGGGAGAAGGCTGGTTCACTGATGAAATCGTCCAAGCGTGCCAAATCTCTGTGATTCATCCGAGTGATCGAATCTAAAACGATTTAACAATGCCACTTGCTCCCTTTTTCCTACAACCTTCCCTCCGCCACCATTCCTCTTGTCCAAGTGTCACGTAGCTTTTGACGCGAGAGTCGCCACCTACGATGCGTAACGCGACACGCTGGTGTTTTCTGTTCCGTTTGACGCGTGCGTTCCCGTGCAAAATCTCGCACCGGACAGAACGATTCGGGAGTCCCGTTCCTCGCAAAACATAAATGCAAGATATTGCGGGGGTGCTCGATGGTCCACCGGGATCGAAATACAGGGACGTTTACGAGTTTCTCACTTTTCGCTGTCTCTCACTCTCGGCCTCTCGATTCTGTCAGTCACGAATTAACCAACCGTAAGAAGAGGAGCATTGTAACGCGTGGTCGAAATTATATTGGAAATGAAATCTGGAGAGAGAGAGAGAGAGAAAGAGGGAATTGAAGATAGGAGGAAATAGGGTTGGCAGTATTCTTCGGGGGTTACGAAAAACGAAACACGCCGACGAAATTATTTCTCTCCAAACGTAGGTAGAGGGAATTCCAACTAAAGTTACATCTATCATAATTAATTTGTGATTCTCGAATTATAGGGAAAATATTTAATTTCTTCAATTCCTTTGTTTACATTTCTTCAAAATCGTCTTTCTCTAGAAAATCGTTAAAAGAATGCTTCTTTTTATACTATGAAAATACAGCTCTTAATTTTTATACGAAGTGAAAATTTCTAAAAACTTCCATTATCTAGACATTTTATACATGTGATCGACTTAACGTCCTGAGACCCTAGAATCAAAAAGCGAAATTAAAGATAAAGCCATTGTTTTGATATTCGATTTTTGGTCAGATCAAACAAGCCATCGTATAACTGATGTCCCTAGAATTGAATAGTATTTAAGTTTGATGTTCAACGGATTCTCGTATTGATGTAAGAGTCCCACCCTATTGAAATCAGCACCAGTACAGCTGAACTTAGACGTGATGAACTTCTAACTGTTACGTTCCACTTAAGATCATATGTAGTAGTAGTTAAAGTCAATATAACTCAGTTGGTTCTACATACGGTCAAATTAAATAGATTCCAGTATGGCCTCGTTACATTTTGGATAAGATTACATCAAGTTCGCTTACGGAGTTACTAAATTCCAATTGAGATTGGATGAAGTTCTAGTGAAGGCCAAATGAACTTTAGGTATTGGGTCATTAATTTCTAGATATAGTCAAAGTACATTTCAGTATTGAGTAAAAGTTCCAACTGGGTGTCTTGAAAGCTAGGGTACTAATTATTTTAGTATCGCAACAAGTTTTAGTTTCGCGTCATAATTGGGTGACTGGATAACCAGGATGATAACTCGTTCATGATTATCTAATAAAAGTTTATGATTTTCCTATACGAATTCATGATTTTTCCGATATCAGTTCATGATTTTCTTGTGAATGTTGAAGACGGATACTTCAGATGGTTAGCTCGAAAAAAGAAACGCTCATCGTCGATCATCGCTCATCCAGTCGATTGGATACAGAACGTCTTGTATCCTATCTGTATCCGCGTGTGTGGTTCATGCACGCATACTGTTTGATCCACCGATACATGGCACATCCCTATAACTCTCAACCCCCGTTATGTTTTTTGGGGTTTGCCGTGGAACGCTCCAATTGGATGTCAGGCCGGAGTATGTCCTGTCACATCGAAGAATATGCTTGTTCAACTTGAAATTAATTTGAGTGGTTTCCACGAGGATGACCGTATGGTGATGGCGTAGGAGAAAGGGTGGCACGAAATAGTTACCGGTGCATGTATAAAGTACAATAACAACATCATATATGGATTTATATAAATACATAAAATGAGGAAAGTTTATAGGAAGACACTCGACTTTTAGGATTACCTTTATGCTCAAAACTCAACGTTATGTAAGTTTCCATAGCGTTTGATCGATATTTGGACAAATTTAAGCATATTTATAAAAGCCTATTGTTAGTTTAAGAAAAACGACAAATTAATTTTAACCAAATGTGTTGAAAGCCTGTAAAAATGCATGCATAAAGGTGTATATAGATTTTTATCATTTAATCGCATAAAATAAGATAAAAATACTCCTTTTAATATACCTTTAAAAAAATATCGGTGTATTTTCCTGATCCATATTTTTCAAACAGAAATTGTACGTTCAGAAAATAAAGTTGAAATTTTGGTACATGGAGATGAAAATATGCAAATTCCCGACGTGAAGCAGTTTTGAAATATATTCGTTGTGCATCACGTCATTGAAAAAATGATCGAATATGCATTCAAATTCCAGTACATGGAATTTAATTTCATTTGAAAAAGGTTTTTTAGTGTTTCGTATTGATTTTCAATTATCGTCATATTAGTAGTTCTGAACTCAAGAAAAATGTTTGTTTTTATTTTTGCATAAAGATGACATTGTTCATATATCTACGTTTAAATGTGTATATGTCTCTGTGTATATATATTTACCCATTATACACTTTTGATTAATTACTTGGACACTGTGACTTCATCGTCTACACCCCTTAGGGATATCTCTCGGGAGAGATCTCAATCGCAACGGATCTTGATCCGTCTATATTCAGCATTTCAGATATATACGTGCGTTAGGTAGCATTCTACGTAAACGCATACCATTATACTCAAACGTTCAACATATGTGTAAGTATATACGTATTCATATTTCACATATACAGGGTGTCCCGCATAAGAATGTCATCCGTGAAATGGGGGCAGGGGGTGAAATTCTGAGTGGATTGATGTCCGTATGTATGCATGTTAGAATACATTTTCCAGAGACAGAAGGAAGGAGACAGGTAAAAGCTGTAACAGTGCGTACAATCGAGACCACAATTTCTCCCTAAAAAAAAGCCAATCGGAGCAAAAAGCAAAACGAAGAACAATTTGAATATCTTCTATGGAGCATAATGCACTACGGACCTCATCAGGGCCACCCAACCCAACCCAAACAAACTACAAATTTTGTAAATTGTTGAGTTTGTTTGGGTTTGTTTAAAATCAAGGGTTTTAAATCAAACTAACGAACCCAAACAAACGCAAACAAATTTCGTATTTTTGCTGGCATGAGTTTTAGAAAATTTGTCGTTTCGGAATTTGGAGCCTTTTGGGCAATCGAAGTGTTTCCTACCCAACCCCACGCCATACGACGAAAGCACGTACAGCGAGGCACACACTACCACATCCGAACGCTCACATCGACGAGTGAGAGTGCTGCGTGGTGGGGGTTCCACTCGGCTTGATTGGCTGCCTTAAAAAATTAATAACAATTCAGGGGTTGATCTAGGAACCGTACATGCTTATATCAATCATCTCGGTATTTCACCCCCAATCCACCATTTCATAAATGACGTTCTTACGTGGGACACCCTGTATATGTATGTCTACTACGTATACACGCACGAACGCATCCGGGCGCTCAGGAATTAAGCACCCAACCGTCCAACTTCACGATTAATTAATCAATCCGATCTGACGTTTCCACGCAGTTAAGATTCGCCTTATGTGCTTGATTCTTCTTCTCTGGACATGGCGTATAAGACTAAGGATTGAAAACAAGGTATTGCTTGGGGTGGGAAAACTCTTCATTGGGAAGAGGAAATAGAAAATTATTTAATTAGATAATGGAATATTAAGATATTTCATTGCGTGTAGATCCGTTGAAACGACGTTTGCCTTTACAGTTTAACGAGAGCGTGTACGGTGAAACTCAAAAACTATTTGGACGAATGGCAGTGAAAAAGAATATAAATATGTTGTATAATATAAATCGTGATGCTTTGTTATTAGAAAGTGATCCAGTCATCTTCACTCATAAATAGACGTCTTCAAGGCGTACTTTTTCATTAATTTCAGTCTCCTTCTTTAAACCTGAGTATTTTCTGATCGAACCAAAACAATTTCGATTAATGACGTTCTTCATTTATTTCACGAAAAAATATATGAACCGAAAGTTTTTATAATTTTATGATTGGTACCTTGAAAAGTGAATGTTTCGCTTTTTATACAAAGCATTTGAGAGGGAAGATCCCTTTATTTTATCGTGCTCGATTGTATCCTCTCATGATTTTCACGGAAAAAGGTAGCCATACACGCTTTTGTCAAACAATCGATAATTTTACACAATCCAAAAATTCGGATCAGTCGATTAAAAAACGGATAATAATTAAAAAAATGCAATTTTCTCGTCTCATTATTTTTAGCGGTTTATGAATATTTCTTCTACAAGTTCCAATATCATAGAGTTGGTGATGGAAAAAAGGCACGTAATGATACAATCTCGTGATGATTTACAAACGTTCGATATAGCGAATACCTTTGATGGTGCGATTGCTAAATGGATACGCAACGTGGATTCGAATCAACCCCCGTATAATGCGGTAACAATACATAGTACAACCATTTGATGATCGTTGTTTTTTTTTAATCACATCGGGACTACCATCAGCGACAAACACTGTCCTGAGCACGATAACAGGTGGATTGTTCCCTCGACGATTGCATGTATATATCGTAACTATTCGCTTTGTCGTGGAACACTGCCGGCGACGCGGGTCAAATTGACAATCGAAACCCGAAAACGGGTGTTCGATGTAATTCCGTATTACAGGTGTTTGTAATTGGAATTCGCGTCGCGTGTAACGACATTCAGTTTATCGAGGGGGGAGGGTCTATAGGGTGGAGAAACCCTTAAATCGATATACATATACGTGGGAATAATTTTATAAGCCCTTTTCATCAATACAATGTAGGCTATGAAGACAATGGAGGGTTTTGAAGACGGTCCTTGAATTATTCAACATACAGCCTTCGCCAAAAATATTAAGCCCAATGTGATTTTTCTATCCGGATTAAAAATCGTACACCAACTTAACAAACGGAGATTTCATGTGAAAAAACCCAGCTTTATTTTGAGCATCTATTTTTCTTTTTTTTTTTGTATGTGGCACGTTTTGAAAAAGCCAGATTTTATGATTATTGCACTTTTAAAAATTGACCCTGGATTTTGGAAAATAGGAATCTCATCATTTACTGACAAGTTGTTTGTAAAGAAAAGTGTTAGTTTTAATTTCGTCCTTTTTTAAAACTTTAATATTGTTTTGCAGTTTTTTCAGGTTCGTTTTAAAATCCTGGTTTTCAAAAAGCTCACATCATGCGGCATAACTGAAAAAACGGTGAGGTTTGGAATATTTAGTCAAAAGACTGAAAAGCTGTGTTTTCTTATTTTGGAGTAACTATATTTTTGCCAAACATTTTTTGGATCGCTATTTTTGTCCAAAAATAGCGACCAAAAATGTCGACGCGAAGAAAGTGGAAAAAAAAGATTTTAAAAAAATCAGTGCCACAAAAAAAACAAAATACAACGTTTTACTGCTTGGACTAAATATTCCAAACCTCATAGTTTTCAAGTTATGTCGCGCGATGGCAGATTCTTAGGAACCTGTATTTTTTTAGAAAAACCTGATAACTCGTCGAAAAAAATTGCAATTTTCTTTTTAACAAAATTAAAGCTGATGATGTCCTTTTCAAATATCTTATCACTTAACGGTGAGATTATAATCTTTTCAAACCTGCATGCAATTTTTCAAAGTGCAAAATTCGTGACGAAACAGCATATTCAAAATGACGTACCGAAAATACAAGAAGTTGCAAAAATAGAAATAAAAAAGCAAAATGAAGCCTACTTTGTACACTGCAAAAGTCTGTTTGGTAAATTGTTGTGCGATATTATTCCGTCGAGATATTCAATTTTGTATCCGGATAGAAATCTTACAAAGTGCCCAATACGTTTGAGCACGACTATATTTATTCAAATGTTAAAATTCATATATTGAAATATTTTGTATATATTTTTATATGATATTTTTTATATTCATCGGAAGGCTATTTTGACTTCAACGTCCATCAAATATGGAAAAATGAGGTTAATATGCGAGGGATTTATTCATTTTTTTTTAATATAAAAATTCATTAGTTTTTACGTTTTATATTTGACGTATTTCGATTATGCATTTATAATTCTCTTCATAATGAATTGACATGAACATTTTTGGATTTACATGAAGTTTATTTTGAATATTTTTCAATTTTGGATTTACATGAAGTTTATTTTGAATATTTTTCAATTTTGGATTTACATGAAGTTTTGGATTTACATGAAGCTTATTTTGAATATTTTCCAATTTTGGATTTACATGAAGTTTATTTTGAATATTTTTGAAACTTTTTGAAGTTCATTTTAATATTTTTTTATGTATGGAATTTGAAGTATGGGAATATGAATATGCTAGGATATGATGCGTAAAGTTGCATATCTCTCAATTCCTCTTTTTTCTGTATATTTATTTGTCAAGTGGAATTGATAAAATTTCTGTGGATGTGATTCATCGCATTTAAAAACGTATACGGTTCCATGGTGTAATGGTTAGCACTCTGGACTCTGAATCCAGCGATCCGAGTTCAAATCTCGGTGGAACCTGCTTTTTTTTCTACCCTCCACCGCATTGTTCCAAACGAGCTTTAACTTTTTTTTTCTCTTTTCGAATGTTTATACGCTTATTTAAACGATTATATTCATTGTTTATAACATTCAGCATGAAAAGTAAGTTTCAGATGAAAAAAATGAAAAAAAAAAATTCCTTCGAGCCGGATTTGAACCAGCGACCTATGGATTTCCGCTCTCGACAACCGACTACAGTCCACCGCTCTACCAACTGAGCTATCGAAGGCTTGTAGATATAATTACAGAAAATTGTATTTCAACAGAGTAGACTTAATACTGAAAATGAACCATTTTTATGAATAATAATTCACACTTTTTTTAACTTTTCATATTTTCTAACTTACATAATACGTTACAGGATAATGAAAAATACAAATTTATTCTTATTCATAATCGACCTTTTTCAGTTTTCAAAAAAAAATTAAGTTCACAAAATTTACCCTTACGTACAAGACAAAAAGAAAATATGCTCACGAAAATACTATTGCGTGTTTTACATTATATAAAAATTCTGGTTCATGTAAACATTTTACCTTATTCCAATAAAAAAATGGTTTTAAAATGGTTTTGAGTTTACTGGGAACGTTGATTGACAAAATCGTTAAACCTGAGTAATAATATTAGGTGTAGTAAAAATAAATCCACGATTCTTCCAACTTTTATGTTATCTGTATCTCGCGTTGTCTAAGTTCGATCGGGTTACACTAGACAGCGTTAAAATGATGAAATTCCGTACTAAACAAACTTTAGCGATAGTTTTATGATTGGTTTATTCAGTTTGTGATTAGTTCACTCCAGAGGGGTCGGGTAGGAAACCCGAATTACGAATTACCAGAAGTTAGTATTAATGCGTGTCGCTAAACGAGGCATTTTGTAGGTTAGGCTGAAAGAACGTTATCAAAGACGAGAATCACGTGTCAATTGGGCGAAAATAACTTTACAGGAATTGACATAAAGTCTATTGATATGGAAGGGGTTAGAGTTGATTGAAACAAAAAATGATATAGAGGAAAGTAACCAAATATGGAATACCATTTTGTTTTTGTCTTATAAAAAAAAAGATAATGTAAATAAAAAACTTCTCTTCTTATTTATTTATCAGCCATTGAGTTGCGCTTAAGTTATCGATAGTTTTGTTTTACATCAATTAATTAAAAATATAAAATTTTCCCAAAAACAAAATCAACGTGAAGGAACGTAATTATGGAATAGGTACCCAAATATGGAATAGTATAAAACTATGTATAATAAACCTTTACTTTTATGAGATACTACAGGAACTTTGGTCAGTTTTAAA